>JARDYH010000003.1:63134608-63367108 GCA_029215795.1 Anniella stebbinsi
ACATCTCTAGATCATGAAAAAAATACAAAGAGCTTTTCCAAGATATGAAATTCTTGACCTATAAATGCATCTATGGAGCTTTTATAATCTTATAACACAAATGTCTCCCTACCAATCATATACTTGCCTAGGATGAAGCATGTACAAATGTTTTCAGGATGAGAGCCGAATGCTGCACATGCCTACACCAAAAGAATGGCAGCATTTGGGATATGTGCATTTTAGACTATTATTATTATTATTATTATTATTAATAATAATAATAGTTATCAGCTCGAGGTTTGATTGACATTGTGGCCAGGCTTAACAATTAAAATGTTTTAAATATCAGCTGTTTTATGTTTATGGTTTTAAATTTTGTATATTGTCTTTTTAGTGTTCTATCTTTTAATTTTTGTAAACCGCCCAGAGAGCTTTGGCTATGGGGCGGTATAATAATAATAATAATAATAATAATAATAATGCATTTGTATACTGCCCCATACCAGAAGCTCTCTGGGCAGTTTACCTAAGATTAAAACATTTAAAAACAATATACAAAAATTAAAACTGCAAAACTTACAATATATAAGTATGTTTAAAACCATTATAATCACTTAAAAAGCTATAAGTCTAAAAAACAAAAGCAGACCCAGGCTCATCAGATATTACTAAATGCCTGAAAGAGGAAAGTCTTGACCTGGCGCCGAAAAGATAACAATGTGGGCGCCAGGCGGGCCTCGTTGGGGAGATCATTCCACAATTTGAGGGCCACCACACAGAAGGCCCTCTCCCTTGTTGCCAACCTCTGAGCTTCCTTCGGAGTAGGCACTCGGAGGAGGACCTTAGATGTTGAATGTAGTGTTCAGGTAGGTTCATGTCAGGAAAGGCATTTCATCAAGTATACTCCTTACCATTCCCTTCTCTCCAGATTTCATGTCCCCCACTCAGCAAAAACAAAACAAAAATTGTATGAAGAAACTCAGCTAAATTTGTGTCTGCCCAAGCCACCATCCTTTCCTATTATGATTCTAGTATCCATTAATTTGATTGTTTTTATTGACCTTTGAGAGTAAGAAGAACAAATCTTAGCTAACAGGTTTTTTTAAAATATGCACTCTAAAAAATAAGCAATTATTAAAGCAATCAAATACAATGCAAAAGAGCATAACATGGGTTATTCAATTAACTGTGTGAAACTCAGACAAGCTCATCTGAGAGAGGGGCTGAATCAAGGAGGATTGCTGCAGATATAGAGCGCCATCCACAAAATTGCTGTACTCTACTATGGGTGGCATACACACACCCATGGTACCATCATACGCTGGGCATCAGTGAGAGCATGGAAAGTATAGGGCCCCAGTTGGCCTTGTATGAACTTCTGCTGCAACAAACCAAAACAGCTTCCATGCCTACAGCTGCAAAATCATGGCACCCTCTCACAGACAGGTGCAAGGGCAGGAACCACTACCATTAGGGGAACAGCCATCACTCAGTGTTTTGTATGCAAAAGGTCCCAGGTTCAATCCCTGCCATCTCCAAGCAGAGCTGAGAATGACAGGCATGGTCAGTCAGCGTAGACACTACTGAGCAAGATGAACCAATGCTCTGACTCAATATAAGGCAACTTCTAGGTTCAATTTCATTGCTTCATTCAGCTGCACAACTGTGGATGCTGGAGGGCTGCAGGGTCATGTGATATCCTGGCTTCCAGGTATGCCTGGGGCTTTCTGGGTCTGTCTGTGTTTGCACTAGAGGGAGGCTCTGTCAGCAAAGTATAGCAGGGTGGAAAAGGGGTAGAATGCAAACTCAGGCAGAAGGTAGGGCCCCCACAGATGATATGAGGCCACCACCAAGCTACCATAATTCAGACTAATACAATGCACCACACAAGTCTGAGGCATTCTGAAGCCTACTGTAGTCTATTGAATTTGTCTGTGTGTGTCTGTGTATTTTTCCATTGTTAGCATTCCAAATATATCTGTGTTTTCTGTTAACCTAACACAAGTAAATGGTTAAATGGAGACCCCCTGAGATAATAACAACTAAGTAGGTTGGGTCCACCTTTCAAAATAACTAGATAAGCTGGGTGTGCCCTGAATCCTTCCCCTGGGTATATAGTGAGCAGTAGGCACAGGCAAGGGAGAGGGAAATGTAAGCAAATGAAAGCAACAATAGATGAGTTTGTGCAGAATTAGGGAGTGAACAAAGGAGTGTGAAAGGGAAACAAAGGCACTCAGAGGATTTTTGGATCCAGGCCAATGTCAGTAAGTCCAGTTTAGAAAGACTAAACAAGGACCAATGTCTTCAAAAGCAAGGCCATACTACATTTTGCCTTTTGGGTAATATAAAAGCATACTCACTACTGACGTGGGTTGTTGCTAAAGTAGTTGTTATAGGTTGACATTGGAAGATTAACCTCTAAGCAATGCTTGTAAAAAGTCCTATGTTCACAGACTTCCCATTTCTGAATCCAGACTGTTAGGGAAATACTAAGGCTGATTGTAATCCCACTACATGCTTATTAAGGAGAAAGGCAAGAGTCAAATGATGCACGTTCAGACAACAAAATCCTAACTTCACACATATGCTGATGGGATCTCAGCTGGTGATGACTGATCAAGAAAGGGATCTCGGGGTTGTGGTGGGTAGCTTGAGGAAAAGATCAACCAAGTATGAGGATGCTGTGAAAAGGTACTGTGGCGTCACCAGCCTTGGTGACGTCTGCTTAAACCTCTCCTTCGCTTCCACCACCCTCTTCCTTATACTCAAAAAGAATAAGGAAACTATAAATCTTCTTTTTGTTAATTATTTGTGAGTGAGTGTGTATTGTCCAACTGAAGTAATGCATAAGACTGAACAGATGTGGTTGATATAAAAAAAAGTATGTACTTTATTCATAATGTAAACAATTTTAAAAGACACTTAAAGTTTTGGGGTTTTTTTAAAAAAAAAAAGTTATACAAATAAATCTACCTCCCTCCACCTCCCAAGGAGTACTAAACACCTCCAAAACCTATACCCCACTTTCCTAATCCTATCCAGATGCAAACCTCTACTAACCCCAACTCACTCCAACCCTCACTAACTCCCACTCTCCCTCTCATTCTCTAACCGCCTAACTGCAGGCTCATCTACACCTATGAGCCTTCCGTGACGGGATTGGGGAGAATCTCAGGCTTTCCGGCTTCTGGGATCTTCCCCCAGTATCCAAACACCAGCACGGCATCCCAGAAGGAAAGACGGAAGTTCCAGCGCAGCATTTATTTTTAAGAGAAAATGTTGTACAAGTGTGTGGGCACAATCCAGTGCCAAGGTAAGGGTTTTTTTTAAAAAAAATGGGAAACTCGGCGTCCCAACACACCTGAGAGCCATCCAAAGGATGACGAAAATGCTGCCCTCCAGTGGGCACAGAGCCCCCCAGATAGCTCCATGCCCATTTCCTGAGGTCCCCCTACTTGCAGGGAGGAGGTAGGACTTGGGAGCTGGCGCCACACTGCCTGCGGTTCTTGGGGCTGTCCCAGGACCACAGGAAAAACAGGGATAAGTGCCATGCATTTTATCCCGGGGAAAGTGAGTGGTCATCCCCGGTCAACACTGGGATCCCCTGTGCATCAGCCTCAAGTTGACTCTGGGATAAATGGAAAGTGTAGACATGGCCTGTCTCTCCACCCCTATCATCTCTCTCCATTTCAAATCAACCAACCAATCAAATGACACCATTCACACAGCTCACCATTCTAACTCCCCCTCCCACTTACTTACCATTGCCTGAAAAAGAAAATAATTGGTCAAAGCTAACCCAAACCTGAACCAAATGTTCAAATATATACATATAAACAATGACATAAAATATCATCTTGTCACAGGCATGTGCTGCGGATCATTAGGAAAGGAAGTGAAAATAAAATTGCTGATGCAATCTGAGTAGAGGTGTTCAGAACACTGTCTGGGCCAGTTTTGTTGGATGAGTTTCAGTTATTGGAGTCTAAGAATGTCAACATGGTGTTTTGAGTCCAGATATATGCTCCATCCTTGCCCTTTGTGGCTTATTAAATCTAACAAGGAAGGAATGTCCATTTGGATTCAAGAGGTTGTAAATCCCTGCCTAAGAGAAGGACCAATTCCAGCTACTTTAAAAAAATGCCCTTAGTCAACCATTCCTGAAGAAACGGGCAGGCTGGATTCAAATGACATTAACAACTATAAGCCAGTGGGTAACACTCCCTTCCTGATCAAGGAGACTGAAAGAGAGGTGACTAGACAACTTCCAATCACTCTTGGATGAATCTGATTATCTAGATCCATTTCAAGCAGGTTTCAGGCCTGCCTTGGTCACCGTGTGAGAGGAATTTTGTTTGTTTGCTTGCTTGTTTAATTAATATGCTATGTTTTTTGCTATGTTTTTATACTGTCGTTGTTTTATATTTTGAATAATTGTCATGGTTTTAATTTTTGTAAACCGCCCAGAGAGCTTCAGCTATTGGGCGGTATAAAAATGCAATATATAAACAAACAAATAAATAAATAAAAATAAAATAATATCCACTCGCCATATTTGTAAAAGACCTCCACGTGGTTTCAAAAAAAGACTGGAATATGTTTTTTAAAATCATAGTCAATACAAAAACATTCATATCAAACATTTATAAAAATATTAAAAGCAGTACTCATGACACCATGATGAATAAATACACTGGGCAGCCCAATGAATCAGGGAAGGCCTGAGTTAAGAGATGAGGCTTTAATTGGCACCTAAATCACACTACAGTTGGTGTCTCCTGAATAACAGGGTGGAGGGCATTCCATAAGGTTGGTGCCTCTACAGAGAAGGCCCTGCGCCTGGATTAAAATTCTATAGGCAATTTCACAGTGCCCCTGGGCTAGCAGAATGGACTGCTAGTGCATCAGGAACTAGCAGTTCCTGAAACAACCAAAAATGAGTGACAGCTCTCATTTCTGAAACGGGGCAGTTAGCAAAGCTCACAGCTCTGCTAACCAGTCCCTTTCTAGCAATTAGCGTATCCACTCATTTCATGGATATGTAGTGCCAGCAGTCTATTCTGCTGGTGCAACAGATCCAGTGGAGCCACACTGGCAGTATAGGATTCTGTTCAATGTTTTACTGTGTTACTGCATTTTATAGTTTTTATGTTGTTTTGTGAACTGCCCAAACAGCTTTGGCTATTGAGCACAGAAATGAAATTATTTATCACCATGATGATTATCATCACCCACTCTCGTAATGCTAGAACTTGGGGTCATCAAATGAAGTTGCATGGTAAGACAGTGCATTCCAAACTTTTTCCTCAATGTGGATTCCTAAATTCATTTGATACAGTATCATGTAGTAACAGGGAACTTATGTTAAAACTGATTCATAGATGATATCTAATGCCAAGAAAGAAAAAATTCATTGATGAGCCCAGGGACACCCCCAGATTGTTGGAGGGGCTGCTCGGGGGTGGGGATGTATTTACATATGTGGTGGTCCTGCCCAAAGGTGAATATTTTCTGGAACAAGGTGTTCCAGGAGATAAGTTTAATACCTGGACAATGGGTACATCCATCCCCACATTTAGCTTTATTAAACTGATATAAAGGATTAGATATTAATCTTGTGGATAAGGGTTTAATCAGCCACCTATTATTGGCGGCAAGATGGTTGATAGCCAAGCATTGGAAAAATGACAAAGGGCTCCATGTTGAAAACTGATACCAAAGGGTTTGGCAAATTGCTCCTATGGAAAAACTGACAGAAAATGAGGAAAGTGTGAGCACATCTAAGTAAGGTGACATTTAAGAATATATGGTGCAAGTTTATTAATTTTACGAACAAAGATGAAGGGGGAAATTGCCCCCTCTACCATATATAGATATCTGGAGTAGTTAATGAGGCAGCTATTGTTTGATAATCATTTTCCAACCCCTATAGATATTGGTACAATAAATTTGTAACTCTGTTCTAGATTGTCATGGTTTGTTTTTGTGTATAAATGTGTGTGTGTGTGTGTGTGTGTGTAAGTGTAAATGTAACTCTCAACCTATGTAACCAGAAATAACAAAATAAAATATATATTTAAAAACTAAAAAAAAAATGTAATGGACCAAACAGGGCAGTTTAATATTTTACATTTTACCAAGACTTAGACAGAACCTTATGAGAAATTCCTATGTTTAGTTGTGCCACATCATGCTGAATCCAATACATAACTGGAAATAACTAACAGCACAATCCTATACATATCTACTCAGAAGTAAGTGCAATACAGCTCAATAGTACTTAATCCCAGGAAAGTTGGTATAGGATTGGGCTGTAGGGTGACCATATGGAAAGGAGGACAGGGCTCCTGTGTCTTTAACAGTGGTATAGAAAAGGGAATTTCAACAGGTGACATTTGAATGCATGCAGCACCTGGTGAAATTCCCTCTTCATCACAACAGTTAAAGCTGCAGGAACCCTGCCCTCTTTTGCATCTTGTCACTCTAGTATGACACCTGCTGAAAATCTCTTTTCTATACCACTGATAAAGATACAGGAGCCCTGTCCTCCTTTACATATGGCCACCCTATGTAATCTGAATAAACTGAGCCTAAGGTCACATGTGTTAATTCCAGATCTAAGTCCTCTTACTTATAAGTCCATTTCAGCATTTAAAAAAAGGCCCTATCCCTTATCGTCACCAAGCAACCACAACTAGCCCCAGCAATTTGCAATTACTGCTAGACGTTATTTATTACAAATCAAACTTGAACCCCCCACATCTCTCATTTTATCAATGAAGTACTGATTATGAATGAGTAAACAAAATAAACATTACTTTCTAACTCTAACACACCCAAGGCAGCACAGCATATGCTTCATTTATAAATCATTAACTGAGCTCTCCTTTTCCAGGTTCATTTGCGTCTATGTGGAGTTGCATCACTCGGACTCTTGCAAAATACAATCCGGATGAACCTTTGTACTTGGCACCCTTTCACTAACCCATTAAACAACTTTTGCTTCTCTTATGCAACTGAGCAATCCTACTCCAATGTTTCCTTTTGTATGCAACAATGAACAAAGAGCTGAGTGTTAAGAGCACAATGCAGCAAAGAAGGCACAATAGCATGGAATTGTTTCACAGCTAGTACTAGAGAATCTGCTAATTCAAATGAGAGACCGGCCTGTGATTGCACTGATCGCTGTTGTAATTCATTCAGTATGCTGGAAAATGCTGTAATATTTTAAGAATACAGAAAAAATCCGTAGCTTCTCAAAATATATTTGTGCACAACAGATGCTAAAGGATGTTTATGTAAACTTTCTAGCAATGGGACACATCTAATGCTAGCATAAACCAACTTTGCTGGGCAGAGGGAAAAAGCACTGATTTATCGCCAAATTTCAGCAGCACAGTTTACTTCCAAACTTCAGCGATGCAAATTCGGTGGCAAATCACTACTTTTTCCTCATTGCCTAGCAAGTGCTAATGGCGTTGCATTAGTATTGGTTTATGCTAGCACTGTGACACAGTTACCACACCTGCACACATGCGCAGATTAGATATTTTAAAAAAATTAAAAAGTGGGGGGAAGGTCTGGTGATCTGTGGGCGCAGAGAATGCTCTGCAGCGGTGAAGGACATGAGGAGAAATGACCAAACCCACCGGAACCCACCAGAACAAGTACGGCATGCCCATTGAATGACTATTGGTTGGAATATTACAAGTCTGCGGAGAATGAACGCCCACAAATAGTTCTGAGCATAGCATGGACAGGCACACACTTGCAGCAAGAATGATTTAGGAAGGGGAGAGGGAGGGGGGAAAAGGTGGAGAAATGAAACGTTTCCAAAATTGATTTAAAAACACAGCAGGGGTGACATTAGCAGAGTGTCATGTGATCAGGCAATGCTGACAATGCTGGGAGGATGACTTATTTGAGGAATGTAGATCCACAGTGTTAGATACTGCCCAATGAACATAGGATGCTGCTCAGATTATTTATCCATCTATCCAGTATTGTCTACACTGCCTGGCCATAGCAGTCCAGGGACTCAGAGGTCTTTACTGTCCCTTATAATGGGAGATACCAGGGATCTTCTGTGTGCAAAACACTGAGCTCTGGTTCCTAGGAAACATAAGTGAGCATTAAAGAATGTTATGGCCACTCTAAAGAACACTCCTTCAGAGGATGACCTGGAGACCCACAAGCTGCCTGCGTTGAGGGACCTTGAGGCAGATCAGGGGAATCCTGGGCCCTCAGGGAAGATGCCATCATAAATTTCCCTCAAGATACCCTTAGTCCCTTCTCAAACTCAAAGACAGAAGCTAAGCAAACACCTAGGGTCAGAGAGCACAGGCAGGTGCAGGCTCGACTAGCTACCAGACACAAAAGTGCCTACCTGAGGAATAAGGTCTCCTCATAAGCAAGACTCTACTCATGAGTACATCATTCCACAGGTGATATTAAGCTGTACTCTGACAGCTCAGACTTACAAGTCTTCAGTTCCAAGCACAGAGTGCTGGAACAATGTCCAGGCACCAGATTCTGCCTTGTATTTCTCTGATAATCTAGCTTTTCTCTAGACCTCCCAGTGTTTGAACCTCAGACTGCCTAATGACCTTGCCTTTGGTACTGACCCCAGCTAAATCCCTGGAGTTCTGTTCCTAATTCCTATTCTTGAACGATTTGCTCATGTGAATGCTATACTAGTAGTCCTAATCATAAAAACTAATCAACCCAGGCCTTGAAGTCCCTCATGTTCGGTGCACGCCAGGCAGATGCTTAGGAGGGCTGATCTGCACGTTCTTGCAGCTTTGTGGTTACTGCTGGAAATCGTTTCCAATTCAAATGTGACAGTAGCCTCGTGGACCCCCAATCGTGAGGAAGTGATTTGCAGAGGAAACCATTGCTCTTTGACCACCAATTGGCTCAGGGCCACATAAATCTTGGCAACAGAGCTTATATAGCTGTAGTCAAACATTGTCTGTATTATAACTACAATGGCTTTTAGAGCTTCCATGAATTGACAGCATGAAGGTTTGTGTGCGTTTTTAATAAAACAAGGTTGTGATCATATTTCCAGTCAACAAATATATACCAGCCAGGTGCATCTACTACATTTAGGAATTTTCCACTGTTACTCACCTGATCATGGGAGTGAAAGAGAAGGGAGTGCTTGGGAAAAGGCAAAGGAGTGACCTTGTCAGCAGTTGAAAAAACAAGGCACAGGAAATGCCGTGTGTCTGTGGGATGCAGGTAATTGGAGACGCTTGTCGTTATCTTTTGTACAGGCCAATCTATGTCACCTAGGGAAAAATATCTATTGCTATGTCCTATTGTTAAACTAACTGAAAAATCTGACCTAGATAAACTCTGTCTCCACCTGATATACATCTGACAAGTTTTTAGAATTAAGTGCATATACCCTGTAACAAAAATGTATATTAAATACCCTCTATTTGTAGGGAAGAGATTCATGGAAGCATGGAAGAAAGATCACAGAGATGTTGCACAACTTTGATGAAGTAAAGAATGTTATGGCTCTGGGACATCTTGCTGGATGGAAAATATGCATTGGGCAGCATAGTTCAGAAGTATCTCTGTCCAGACACGACTTATTTCCAAACCTGTCTGATTCCAAAGTCTTGCCATTTCAAGAGTCAGCATGTAGCCATGATTCAGAGGTACGGGAGAATACACAATTCATCTAATAGAATTCCAGGGCCATGACTCTGAGACAGGTGATGGTATTATCAGATTTTTATCATCACCGGTGGCTTTTAAGAAGAAAAATGATTAGAATGGAATTTCTTTTTTTTTAAAAAAAAGGGAGATTGGTGGGAGGAACCACAAGCCGTATTTAACCCAATGCCTTGGACTGAGGCATTTTAAAAAAACTAAATACAAATAAGGGCTGAGCCTTTCAAGGTTAGAAGCTTAGGTGGATAAATAAAAAGTTCAAATACTTCCCTGAACTCTAGAAACCCATGCCCTGTGGCTCACTGTTTCATGATGTGCTATTATCAAATGAAATTTCCTCCAACACCCACAGTTGATTGGTGATTCTCTTAAGGGGCAAGGGCCTCCTTGTTTTCTATAGGTCCCTATCAAAAACAAATGCTTATCTTGTTCAGTTATGGGATTACTAGACTGCAGAGATCAGTAGACTCTAAGCAAATCAAGATGGGCTTTGCTAATAAAAAGAAGCTAATAAAATTCATGTTGCATCTGTCAACCCACATTTAAAGGCCACAATCCAAGGCAGGCTAAAGTATGCTTATGTTCACTGAAACCAACTGGCTTAGGTGTGCTTAATGTAATAGAGGATTGTGGCCAAAGTGCTGAGGTAGATTTAAGCTCCTCAGCCTAACCAAGCAATGTCTGAAGTGCATTGAAGGTAAAGACAATAAATATTGTCAATACAATATTTGGATTGGTTCAGAATACATTCCTTTAGAAAGTGGTGAAACAATAAATCAAACTTCCTTCATGCTCAACTCTGGCAATATGAACTATGACCTAGTTTGTTTCATGATTGGAACGCTTGACACCTTTTTCTTTTTCAAAAAGCAGCTGGGGGGAAGTCTAATTCTTTCCCTTGCACCTTAGTCCTGATCCAGATTCTCCCCCCCCCCTCCCCACAAGCTGCTATTCACTGCATAGACAAGGGATGGGGAACTTCTTTCAGCCCAAGGGCTGGATTCAATTTTTGAGAATCTTTTCAGACTACATTCCAGAGGTAGGCAGGGCCAAATGTAAAAGGGGTGGGGCCAAAATAAAAAAAAAATATCAGCATATTGTAGTTTAAAGCCCTTACTGCCAGTAACTATGCCTTAGGACAGGAATTCCAACCTTTTAGAATGGAGGGGGAATCCTGTGCAAAATCGGAGAAAGCACCAAACAATAGGCTGACCATATGAAAAGGAGGACAGGGCTCCTGTATCTTTAACAGTTGTAGAGAAAAGGGAATTTCAGCCAGTGTCATTTGTATGCAATTAGTTCTTGGTGAAATTCCCTCTTCATCACAACAGTTAAAGTTGCAGGCACTATACTAGAGTGACCATATACAAAAGAAGGCAGGGCCCCTGCAACTTTAACTGTTGTGATGAAGAGGGAATTTCACCAGGAACTAATTGCATACAAATGATACTGGCTGAAATTCCCTTTTCTCTACAACTGTTAAAGTTACAGGAGCCCTGTCTTCCTTTTCATATGGTCAGCCTACCAAACTATCAGTGGTTGGGGAAAAGGAGAAGAATGACCATCTCAGAAAGCCTGGAGAGCCAGAGTGGGACCCCATGATTCACACTCCTATAGAGAAAAACACATGGGTGTAATTTTTATTCCCATATGTTTTCCTCTGGATGGCTAAGAGGAGCTACAAGTGGACAATTTATATCAGAGAACTGACATGGGAGCAAAGACTTAACCCCGTACCAGAAACCTTTATGAGGCTGCCTTATATTGAGTCAGGCTTTGGTCCATGTAATAATAAATAATAATAAATTTATTAATTACCCGCCTCTCCCTTTGGATCGAGGCGGGGAATTACATTAATACAATAGCAATATAGATCAAATACATAAATTAATTAAAAGAGCATATAAAACAATCACATTTTTAAATTCTTGGTTTAAAATTCATCTGGGTAGGCCTGCTGGAAGAGGCTAGTTTTTATAGTTGCTTTAAACTCAGAGAGAATTGACGAATCTCCTCCCGCAGGCCATTCCAGAGTCTGGGGTTGACAGAAAAAAAGGTCCTCTGGGTAACAGTTGTCAGCCTTGTTTTGGCCGACTAAAGTAAATTCTCCCCAGCAGACTTGAGTGTGCAGGGCAGATTGTATGGGAGAAAGCAATCCCGCAGGTAACCTGGACCCAAACCACGTAGGACTTTAAAGGTAATAACCAACATGTTGTACTTTGCCAGGAAATTAATTGGCAGCCAGTGAAGTGATTTTAAAGTTGGCATAATATGGTCACCCCTAGGTGTACTGGTGACCAACCTGGCTGCCATATTTTGAACTAATTGAAGTTTCCAAACTCGGTACAATGGTAGACCTATGTACAGCACTTTGCAGAAGTCGAGCCTCGAAGTTACCAGTGCATGCACTACCGTCTATAGGTCTTCCAGCTCTAGGAAAGGATGCAGCTGACGCAACAGCCGAAGCTGATAGTAGGCACTCCTGGATGTTGCATCTATCTGGGCTGTCATTTGGAGCGAAGTATCCAGGAGCACCCCCAAGCTGCAAATGCAGTCTTTCAGGGGGAGTGAAGCCCCATCCAAAACTAGTTGACATACCTCCAAACCCAGGTCAGAGCCCTTGACAGGAACCACCTCCGTCTTGTCTGGATTCAGCTTCAGTTTGTTTTCCCTCATCCAGCCCATTACCACCTCCAAGCATTCATTCAGAGGAGACCCACTATCCTTAGCTGATGCTGTTATCGAAGGCATAGAGAAATATATTTGGGTATCATCAGCATACTGATAGCACCCCGCCGCATGCCTCCAGATGATCTCTCCTAGCCGTTTCATGTAGATATTAAAGAGCATTGGGGATAGGATGGCGCCTTGTGGTATGCCACACAACAGCTCCTTTTTTGAGGAACAATTATCCCCAAGCATCACCATCTGGAACCTACCTGATATCCTTGGGGTGGCAGGGAGACTGGAAGGAAAGATGGGTGTTAAATACCTATCTCTCCTTCCCCTGTAACGGCACTTCACCCTGCCATTGCCATATCTCCTTCTGCCCTGCACAACACATTTTGCCGCTCCCTTTCCCTCACACATTATGCTCTGCAATGTAGGCCAGTATTGTCTACAATGACTGGCAGCAGTTGTTCAGGGTTTCAGGTAAGTGTTTTTCCAGCCCTACCTTGGGATGCTGGGGATCAAAGTTGGGAGCTTCTTCATGCAAAGCATGTGCTCTATCACTGAGTTATGGACTTCCTCCCACACAGCAGCCCTCCTCTCCTACCTAGGTTGGCTATAAGTTCTAATAAGCATATAACTATATTTCTTGCTAAAATTGATTGTGCTGTATAATTAATGTGCAGAGAAGATAAGGAGCACAATGTTGGTGCTGATTTGTCAAAGTTACTGCTTAGCAAACCTCATTCTAAACAGAAACACTTCAGAGGAAACAGATAAGAGCAAAACCAAATAAAACAAACCAGAAAGGGCAAGCCATTAGTTTCAATCCCCAAATGGTGAGGAGTTACACAGAAAATTGTTGCAAAATCTGTCAGAAATACATTAGCCTCCCTAGCACACATACAGGCACATTTCTTACTGTGCAATGCACCTGAGGACACCTCATCAACAGCCTCATCTGTGTTTTCATGAGGTGGTTGTACAACTGGACATGCATCATCCATATACGCGGTCAGGACTGAAAGTTGTCTCACATGCGTACAGGAAAAACACATTCAAGCTGTGGATTTATAGATTCTCTTGTTTGTATTATTCAACAAGGCAAATGAGATGAATGAGCATAGTCAGAGAGAGGACAATACACTCTGGTGTTGCTCTTGCTTAGGAAGAGCTGGCCCTGTCATTAGGCGGAGTGAGGCAGCTGCCATAGGCAGCAGATGCTGGGGGGGGGGGGAGCTATGGTGAGGTGTTGAAGGACAAAGCTGTGTGTGCCACACAGCCTGCTCTGCATCCCTTAAGTGAGCCTCTGCCCTCAGATGCTCTGTCCCATTGCCAGTGTTGAAGTAGGCTTTAAATGCCAGTCCGGTAGCTTCTGTACCTAGCCTGGGAGCCCACCATCTTGCCCTTTGCCTTAGACAGCAAATGTCTCAGACCTAAGTGGCAGCTGTCATTAACTTGTTCTGCATACTCAGCATGAATCACTGGAAACAAATAATGTTTAGTCCACGAGCAAAATGAATATATATCCCAGACTTTAAAACAATGCAAATACGGCAGGCACAGGAGATGTGATGCTGTAGAGAAAATTTTGGAAGTGCAGGTGCTCATCATGACAGTGACTCTTTACAGCCACGACCCCAAGGAAAGAGCCAGAATGCAGGCAGATGTATTCATCTATATCAACCAACCAGTTCTAACAGTTTTCATCTTTACTTGGGGCAGGTCATTTGTAAAGTTAATGGGTCTAATGTTGGATTATTACATGTTTTGGGGTGGCTTGCTCTTGAATGGTCAATTACAACAGGATAGCTCATATATAGTTACGGGAAAATCAATTTTCTCTCCAGCTACCGGGAGGATTGCAACTAAACTCAGAGGGAAGACCTCGGGGGGTGGGGGTGGCAGATGATATCACTGTCCCTGCTCATTAGAAAGTCCTAGTGCTTCAGCCCTGTGAGCCCTAGCTCCATTACAACGCTGAGGAGGTGTATACATGCCCCTCTATTTGTCAAAGCCTGCAAAATGCTGGCTCGTTTCAGAAGTGTGATAGGAATCCCACTTAGTCCTATAACCCTGCACCAATGCTGTCACTAGATTTAGAGCCTGCCCACTTCTCAATCCCAGTTGCCCTAGCACCTGAAAATGGGATCTACTTGCAAAATGATCAAAAACAACCTCCCTTTTGCAAGGGACTTTGCCAACTGCCTCATGGACAAAAGCTTTAATTTTATACGCAAAGGGCAGAAGTGTGCGCATGGCATGCATGTATGTCAAAAGTCCTCCTGTCACATCCCAATAATCTGACTCTTCGTAAAAGAGAATCAACCTATTACAAATTTATGCCCTGCATATCAGAAACGTCTGGTTGCATTCCTCTTTCACAGACATGCACTTGGCGCCAAGGGTATTAAGTTTCAGACTTTGTTTCTTTTTACTGCATATTCAATCACAACTCTGCGTACAAATTGGATGCTCTAAGAAAACAAGCCCTGGTTCCTCTCCTGTTCTTCAATGTTTTGGGATTTATATTGTTTGCAGGGTGGGGGGAGGTGCATACGATGTTCCAAGTTCTAAACGAAAGATGCTCATTTACATGCCTTCCAGGAAAATATGTTGTCCTTGTAAAGTTTCCCATTACTAGTGGAAGATTTCTAGTGCTCTAGCGATACATATAGGCAGCACTGTAAAAGCTTCTCCTCCCCAGAAACAAAAGGAAAATTCTAAATGCTTTCGGTGTCAGAACAGTGGAAACTGAAAAGAGAACTTTGGTCGTGTCTTGACAGCGGCGTAGCAGCAGCAGGGCGGTGGCACGAGGCATCGTGCTCCTGCATTGGCGCTCCTTCCAGTTAGCTACATAGGAAGGAGTGCAATTGCGTGCTTTTGGGAAGGCCCCACCACTGCCGCTGCACCCGTCCACCCGAGCCCACATGCATCAGTGCAGGAGCGTCTGGGAACATCCGCACTCCCCCCCTTCTTCAAGGTTGTTTTGTTGTTGTTGTTATTTGCCTCTTTTTGTTTGTTGTTTTTTTAAAAAAAAAAAAGATATGTAAATGTGAACTTTCACATTTACAGATAAATGAGGGGGGAAACAAGGATGGTCCACAGAGGTGCGGAGGTGGTCCAGCGACCTTTCAGCTCACTGGTCCAGCCCATTCCCTGCCCAGCCTATGGGGACCAATCAGTGGTCGCCATCAGCTGTGGCACGCCTCCGCAGCAGCTCCGGAGCAAGAGCGACAGACGGCGGTTGTCATCGTCACCTCGCTCCAAGCTAATAAAGTCGGGGTAAGTGCCCGACTTTTTAAAAGCGGAGTTTTGGGGGTTTGCCCCTGGATGGTTTCGGGATGATGGCTGTGTCATGTAGATCACCTGCTGCCACTCCGAAGCTACTGCGGAGCAAACCACTCAAGATGTGCCCTTAGTATTACAGTTAGTCCAAATTAAAACAAGGCCTCTGGTCTTTTGCAAGATATTTTTTTTTCTTTTGCGCTTAGTTGTTGTGGTGCATAACTGATACTGAATTCAGATGTGTGCATTCATTGTAATCACAGATTCCACAATATTCTTCTCATTCAAACAGCCATAATCCCAAGACCCAAGTCTTCACCTCACCAATTCCATAGTCTTCCTTGGCAGCAGCTCCCTATGTGACCCATTTATACTATTCCACTGCATTTTTACAAAGACATTGTGGAGAGTTTTTTAAAAATCAGTTTGGTGGAAGCGAGTGAGTCATGCATCTAGGGAAGATTATGGGGAGGGGGGAAAACAACCCTGTACATGTGTGGACCTCATATTCACAGGAACTCAGATCACGGCTTTTCCATCCAAGGACATTTCTCTCCACACTTCCTCCTACGCAAATTTGTTATGTGATTGGTGCATGGGAACTATGCACCAAGTCTCGTGGGAGCAAAAGTCTGTAATACTAGGGCAGAGGAAAAAAAATTGCCCCACAGCAGTCTTTCATCTTTGGACATGTCTGTACACTTGTTAAATGGCCTCAACCTGCTTCTTTTCCTTTCTTTCCTTTTTTTTAAATACACAAACTGGTTCAGCAGCATGGGATATCGCATACTTGTTGACATATCATCTATCTCATCCTGTGAGGGAAAAGCACACACGGGTGTGCCTTTGGAAATGGCCCTGTCTGTCAGCAGGCCCCCTCCTTTCTGTTTGCAAATATCAGAATCCTCTTGCTCTAGAACATGGGTGGGGAACATGGGTGGGAGGGTGCTCTTGCACAGTGTCCTGTTGCCCTGGTCGAGAGCTGGTTGGCCACTGTTTGAACAGAGTGCTGGACTAGATGGACTCTTGGTCTGATTCAGCATGGCCCTTCTTATGTTCTTAGATTACCAGCTAGCCTTTTACTTTTGTCATATCTCCACACTTTTTATTTAAATTTCAGCAAAGATTCCCCCCTCCACCAAATGTTCAGGGGTTGTGACTAGCAACCTGCTGATGTCCCCAACCTTTCTGGGATCGGTAGGCGCATTTGGATTTTTGAGTGTTGTGGGTGCTCTCACAAAATGGCTGCAGTGGGGGAGGCTTGCCCATTCATAAAACAGCTGCCATCGTGGGCATGGTTGTTCATACAATACTCATTTCACAGAAGGCAAACTAGTGAGACTAAAAGAAAAGTAACTTGTCTATGTGCAGGGCAGAGGTGGGACCTCAGCTCCAAAACACAACACCACTCCTTTGAACCCATCCCCCAAATTGATGCTGGAGGGCAACATTTCCCTCCCAGTTTAAAAAATGAGTAATTTAAAAAATCCTTTAGAAATAAAATAAAAAATTAAGAAGGGCAGGGAGCCCGTTAGGCACCACGAGAGGTATCAATGGCTACCATATTGGAGACCCCAGTGCTACATGTTCCTTCACTATTTATACTCCATTCCACCAGCTCCTGCTCATTTTCTATCCCCCGCCCCACTCAACAGTCAGTCAGCATTCTATACACACTGAGTATGCTCAGTCCACATTAAGCTGTTTTGGGGGCTTCTCTATGCCCCTGCCAACTAATTTTTGTACCTCTGCAAAACTTGTAGTTCTCTTGTGTGTTGTATCTCCCTCTTGCACATGGATGATGCCATTTTGGCTAAATGAGGGTCCACCCTTGGAGAATGACTTTGCTATTAGTTCATAGCAAAGTTGGGGAGAAGGTAGGCTGGCCACTTGTAAACTGACAAAAAAAGACCAAAAAATCAATTTGCATAAAATTTGCATGCAATAATTTATAAGTTTGGATGCAAATTTAGAAATAATTATTATAATTATAATGGAAATACAGTGCATCTCACTACAATATGGAAGACTGTGATTAAGTTACCTGTGTGTCTTGCTCAATCTGCAGTCCAGGTGCTGTTGATGGGCCACTTCAAGGCAACTTTCGATAGTTCTTTATCCTTAAATCGGACTTGGACTGGACTGTCTTCTGTTAAAGAGGACACACCTAGAGTGATTTGCTGTAGATCAATTAGGGTTTCTGACTCCCAGGTGTCTAACAAAAGCAACAACGAAAAAGCTTTTTCCCTCACTCCCAAAATTAGGCTACTGAAAAAGAATGCTTAGGGGAAAACCTAGAGTGGATTTTTGTGTGAAAGGACTTGTGAGTTTGATTCTGGCACTGATCATAAAGCCCCAGGGTTGAGCATGGGCTTAAATTCACCCTGTATCTTAATTCTTAGCATCTGTCCACCCACCTGAGCCACTGTTGTGCACCCAGCTCCAGTTGGTAGTGTCTGCTATGGATTATTCACAGTAGCTCTCAGGGTTCTAGTAAAAACCAAAATAGATCCTACAAGTCTGAAGTCTGCTCATCCCTAGTATATAGGATACAGCTGTAGTTTCCCTTCATATTGCATTCTCTTTGTATTGTTTCTCTTCATATATTGAAGCATTCATATCGGTACACCTAACTGAAATACCAATCCATTCTAATTCATATTTTTTTATTAAAATAAAATTGCAGCTAAAGTCACATCACACAATCCCAGTGTGGTCTATTAGTGAGAGATTTTAAAGGTGATGTGAAAAACAGGATGCTGAATACATTTGCTTATGAGTAATGATATAAAGATTAGCCAGAGTCCCAGAGACAAGCATGCTTAAATCCCACTGAAATCAACAGAAGTCAAGGACAAATACACAATGCGCTGTAGCCTTTTGCTTGCATTCCTTCATTTGTGCATCTTTAACCATGCAGACTTAATGGAACTAGGAATGTATCACTATGCCTTGAGGTGTGATCATCACCACACTGAAGTTGATAAGCCAAAATCCTGTTGATTTTTCAAATATATATTTCAAAATTACACTGAGAGGCTTTGATCTTTTTTAAAAACCTATAATGGGAAAGACTCCACTAATTCCAATAGAGCTTGTTTGTGGAACATTTAGTATCAGAGTTGGATTGGATTAACCATAGAGTATAGGGTAACAGCAACCCAGGGCATCAATCCTTTAATGTATTACAGGAGGCCCCTGTTTTGGTTTGCAAAATGAAATCCTTCACGTTTATTCCTCCCTCAAAAAATTGTTTTTACTATCAAATGCAATACAATCATATAAAGATTTGCCTAGACTGGGACATCTTCCCTATAGCAGGCTTGCAGGATCAACTTTATTTTTTACTAGAACGCCAAGGTCCACTATCCAAAGCCAAGATGCAAACTAGTGGTAGAGGTGAGCAGCCATATACAAAGAATTAAGGAATAGGGTGCCTCTGAGCACATGCTCAGCCCAGGAATTTGTGATGGATACCAGAACCACACTCATAAACCCTTTCACACGCACACACAAAAAAAGCCAATTGATTTCCAATAGCTTTTTCAGTAACTTAATATAGGGGGAGATGTTTTTGCTGTTGTTCAACAACTGGGAGTTGGAAAGCCTTGAAGAGTTACTGCAATCACTCAGAGATTTACCAGTACATCCTAATCTATCATCTGCCCACCCCTGCCCTACAGTATCTGTAATAATATTACAAAGAAATAAATATATTGGACACAATCGTGTTTTTTTTGCCTAGCTAGGTCTAGCCTTGTCAGTCTTTAATCAACTGGGGAGGGGGGGGGGGGATCCTGTCTGTTTACATGGTGAGAAACATTACTTCATCAAATTCCTGCGTTACTACACTTCCCTTGTTTCCACTCAGTAGAACTTTTTGTACTTTACGTTTACTGTAGACAAATGGTCTACATCTGAATCATTTTCTCAAAAGAATTTTTAAAAAGAAAGACAAAAAGAAAGTCATGGCATTTACAAGACTGCATGCTCTACTTCTCGCACAGAGCTTATAGTTTCTGTTCCGTTTTTTTAAAGAAATTCACTTTTTTTGCTGTAAATCACTTATAAATTTAGTCAGTTTCCTGTTTGAAAGGGATCTGTTTTGAGAGTTTGTTTCCAATCCACTGTGCTGAACACCACAGTGGACTAAATCTATTCCATTTTTAAATGTCTGTTTGTCCACTACTACCAAAAAAAAAAAAAAAAAAGATTCCGCTGGGTTAAAATGATACAACCTTCACTCAATTTCAAGAAACAGATCTAATTTGCATTCAAATTATGTTAATAAAATACCAAGTTGGTTGACTGTTTGATTATCTACTGACTTTAAAATAAATTATTCTGGAGTATTTTTCCATTCTCTAATGAGACAAACTGATGAAATCCAGTCAAAACCATAATTGGGCATTAAAGAGTAATACCTAAAGAACAAACATTCATTTTCTGGTTGCAAAGCTGAATGCAGTAAAATCAACCCTTCCACATGTAACCCACTAATATGGATATAGATAATTCTTTTTAAAAAAAATCAGTGGCAACTTCTGAAGAATCAGGTTGGTTGGGTTTCTTTTAAAGGAAAACTAATTGAAAATGCACATGTAAAAATGTGTGATAATATCCAGTCTTATAGGTACATTTAATCAACTGATCTGTATTCTTCTCACTAGTTAATGGCTGGGTATGATCATAAGGGTACAAGAAGACATTGTGGCTTCCCACCCCCCTTGCGCATGTCATGCATGCAACTGCGATTTGCATAACTATCCACAATGCAGTGCAAGTTGCCATATCATCTCAACCCAGTACAGTGCACAGTGGGGATGGATTCTTACCCACATCACAACCCACGGCTTGCAGTAGGGGTTGTGGCATAGGTAAGACACCACCTCTGCTTTACACCACACCAGGTTCAGACGACATAGTAACCAGTGCTGCATCGCAGGTCAGTATGTAAATCACAGCCATGCATGTGGCACATATGGGAACAGAAGCAGCAGCAATGGCTTCTTTTACCTCAGTGATCATCCAAAACCCCCCCGTTTCCGTTAGAAAGAACCAGCTGCTTCCAACTTCCTTCAGCAGCTTTTAACCACAGCAAAAGCAAACAAACAAATGTCCACATTTGCAGGCTGAGCAGAGGCTAAATAAACAAACTCCAGTAAGTGCCTACTTTGGAATCCAGCAGTCGTCCAAACTATTGCAGAATATTAAACCCCAGATATCCAGTGGAGCAGATTACCTTGCAGAATTCTCTAGGCTGAATTCACCTGTTTCTAGTCTAAATGAAGTAGTGGCCAAGGAAGCACAAACTGTAAATACATAGGAAGACCAGTGTGTTCTACAGAACATAATGTTCTGGATTAAGGTATATACAGCATATAATCAAATGAGCTTGTCTCTGTTCTAAAATTCCCCCAAATTCCCAGATCAACGCATACAGGAAATGCCTAACTAATGATGTAACTGGTTAGCAAACCACTGAGTATGAATGACTTTTGGGAGCCTTTGTTTTCATATTTATAATGCTGATTGCATTATACTCCAGCTTTCCCCAATCCGGCACTCTCAGGACGTGTTAGACTACAATTACCATCATTCCCAGCTAGCACACTCATCTGGCCATGCTGGGGATCATGGGAGCTGTAGTCTGGAGAATGCCAGGTCAGGGAAGGCTGCATTATACAGTGCTGTGGGAGGTTTTTATATTTTGGAGAGTCCAAGGTCTTTTTTACTTGAAGCTTTTAACCCGCCATTTTACTGAGGCTTCTGCTTCCAGATTCTTTGTAGGATTAAGATTGGCTTCATTACATTTTTGTCCTGGAACTTTTCTTTGTCTTTATCTATGTTTCATTACACAACCAGTAGGTGGTGGTGTGGTATAGCAGAATTGCCCAACATCACTAGGGTTTCATTCCCCCATTTCCAGATAATACCAGACCTTCCTTGATCCCAAAATTAAAAAAGCTGCAGAAATGGTTGCAAAGAATTGGAGAGGCCCTGGAGGAGGATGACTTCATGTAAAGCACCTACAAACTACCATGGGTGAGGAAACACAAGCACACAATAAATGCCTCATGTAGAAAGGCTCCAAAGGTTTGCACTCATCGCTTTGGTGAGCCTCTGTCATCTGCCTTCACTTAGGCCATCCACCACTATTACCAGGCTTTGAGTCTATGATAAGTTTATTCCTCAAAGAAATTGCTTCTACCTTGTCCTTTCCCCTTGCCTCGTTCCTCTGGGGATCCCAAACAATGAAATTTTGGAACTGATTTGCATGTTTGCTTTCCATATCAAGGCCTACAGTTTTTCCTATGAATGCTACTCCCACCCCCATTGCATTATGGGCATGTGAGAGAAGGTCATCTCTGGTAATATGCTTAGAGATACCACACCACCAAAAGCAGCCTCGTGTTTTGTCCTGCACACAGAAGTGCTGGGCATATAAGAAACCCCATAAACATATGAAACAATCCTAAGCCAGCTACAGTGTAAACACAGTATCTGCGTTCACACATGACAACCCATACGCAAACTGGAGTATGCGTTGAGGGTGGGCTGTCATTGAATTATGAGATGTTGCTGAAACGGTGGGTTGTTGTGTTGTGTGAATCCAGCCATGCTTACAGACAATGGTTTGTTAACCACGAACAACCCACAGTTCACAACCCAACTACAAACTACTTGTTGGTTGTTCATGGTTCTACTTGTTCTACTTGTTGGTTGTTCATGGTTAAAATATATATATATATATATAGTTTGTTAGCACAGCTGGATTCATACATCACAAAAACCCGCATTTCAATAACAATCCATGGTTCAATACAACCAGCAACCTATACTCAACCTGTTGTATTGTGTATTGGGTTCGCAGTCTGCATAGTGAAAGGGACTCTTCTAATGTAATATTCACCCACCTTATCATTCCTGTACACTACTGATAGTGAGTAAAAGAAGCATGAATTCAATATCCCTGACACTCAGCATTTTCCTATCAGCTCCATGTTGTTGCTCTTTGCAAAATTCGCACAAACTCACCACTCTGTGTGCTGGCCCAATACTCTTTATATACTGGAGAAGCTTTCTGCATTTGCAATAAACTTTTCCTAATGCAGGCACATCAAAGGATCAATATTTCCACTGCTATTATTTCTGTGTAGTCTAACAATGTTATAATTCAGATTTTTGAAACATTTGATTTGAAATCCATCAATTCCCCCCCCCCCACACCACCAACGACTGAACAGTTTATGTCAGCAGAGCTGGGAGGGGTGATTTCCCACACACACCATGTGCTCTCAAAATCTGGTCTGGAGGGTTGGGGACCATCAGGGGCAGATTGGGGTGAGAGCTGCACAGGCAAGGAGGGAGAAAATCCCATTGTGCAAACAGTCCTCCACTTGTGCGACTTGGCCTCCACCCTTTAACGTTTCTATTCTCATTTTATTTTCATTTGTTTACTTTAGTACAAATAATACTTGTTTTTGTAATTTCCTGAGCAAAATTATATATAAAAAAAATTAAAAATTGCCACCTTTGGATCCTTGAAAACTAATAATAATAATAATAATAACAACAACAAACTTGCCACACTGTGAGCTCCATCAGATGAGCGTTTTATTGCACGTTTGTTACTAGGCACTCATGTATCTTCCGAAGGTCCCTCTCACAACATTTTCTGCCTCCCACGCACCTCCAGCCCCTTCTAGCTTTCTTTGCACCACACACAAAAAAAACCCAGTAAGTCCGACTCATTTTTAAAGATGGAAGTTGTCACTATCTCCTGCTGTGTGCAGGAGAAGCAGGGCAATCAAAACGGGCTACATGCACATTGTTTACTTCCTCTTTCAAAAGAGGAAGTAATGAGGGACAATCGTGCCGGCGGAGAAGCAACAGTAAGGAAATGTGATTTTCTCCCATGTGATGAGGCTCTGTGACTTTGTAGAGGGGGAAAACCTCTATTAAGTAGAAACCCTTCATTAATAACAACATGAATCACGAGGAATTTAGACAGCTTCAATACTGCTGTTTTGTTTATTTGTGTCTTTATTTATCCATGATCGCTTCTACCACTATACTATACTAAGATTACTTGTGTAAATGTCCCCATTCTGTGAATCTTCTAAGGAGGAAGAGGAAATGGGGAATTATGTTCCTGGTACTACACTGTAAATACCCAGTATAAATTACAGATTGGCATCATAAAACAGAGATTATACTGACAGATATATAACCACTGTACTGTTATTTTGTATATCTACAGTTCTGTTTCAACTTGTCCAGATGGCAGTTTTGCAGGGGTATGACAACTAATCTCCGCTACAAATGAAGGAGCACAGGACCAAACTACACTTTATTTAGACTTAAAAGGGTGTACAGTTTCTTCTTTTTAAAAAGCAAATGTAGCCTTCAAGTCTGCACATTTTAGCAGAAGAATGGTGAGAATCCAGACACAATCAAATTACTTTCCTTCTAGTCATTTTTTTTTCTCATGGGTATCTCCCCCGCCTACGGGGGGGGAAAGCAGCTGGAGATTATTTTTAAGTGGTGGTGGGGAATCTGGAAAGGAAAGGGTTAGGGAGGCCTTTCCCCAACATATTTCCATTGAAATTCAGCACCACTGGTGGATTACTTGTTTAGTGTTCATATGTATATTTTGAAGAACCATTACTACTGAAAATATGTTATCATTAACATACATTTGTGGCTTATTCTTTTTTCTTTTCCTTTTTTAGTTTCATTTTTGTGTACTCTGTATCTAATGTCCAAAGAGGCATGTCATGTTTTTGTGATCCAAATAAGGAATGTTAAATAGCTTTGCTCAAGTTCAGTGCTGTTAATGTATTTATGCTGAGTAAGGCTGGGGTGGAGCCAAGCATGATACAGCAAATTGTAGGCACACTGAATAGAAGTAATGTTTACAAGGAGAGAGGTCAGTTTAGGTATTCATACTACATTGCTAGTAAAATGTAAAATGAACTCTTTGGTGGGGGTGCAAAGTTTTGTATCATATATGCAAAGTAAATAAGTGACTGACAAAATGGAGATAGGCTTCCACCTTTACCATAGTAGAATTCTGGATCTCATAATAGATTGCTGGGAGCCAAGGTGAGAGTTCTAAAAATTCTGGGGCTGGAGAGAAGTCTCAGCATCTGCTATTTAAGTGCAAGATTTTTTTTATTTTTTTAAAAAAATGAAGACAGTGTTAGGACATATCCGGAAACTCTCTCTTGCTTCTAATGTCATGTAGCCGTTAGAACAGTGGTAGGCAACCTGGTGCCTTCCAGATGTTTTGAACTATAACTTCAATAATCCTTGACCATTGGTCATGCTGTGTGAGGCTTATAAGAGTTGTAGTCCAAAATATCTAGAGGGCACTAGGTTGCCTAACCCAGGGTTAGACTGTCAGACTAGGACCAAGGAGACCCAGATTCAAATCCCCACTTGGCTATGAGTCTCACTGGGTGACCTTGGGCCCGTCACTATATCTTAGCCTACATACCTTACCAGGAAATAGGGTGAGGATAAAATGGAGTAGGAAGAGCCATAAATGTTGACTTGAGCTCCTTGGAGAAAAAAATGGCATATAAATCTAGTAAGGATTTATTGGAAAGCACGTAGCTACATCTCTTCTTTTTTAATATTAATTACAGACTCAAGGGCAATTTTTATGAGGGGGATTGTAGCACAAAGGAAAGGGAGCTTATCCCTCCCCTCCCCAGCCATGACCCACCCTACTAAACCCAACCCACAAGTGCAGGGACAAGCAATTGTAAAAAGAAGAGAGAAAACAGGGACACGTAATTGTAAAAAGAAGAGAGAGAAGTGCCCATTTGAGACAGTGGGGATCTTTTTTACTATTGCTCATAGCCATTCTTGGGGCTTACTTCTGAGTAAACAAGTAAAGGATTGCATTGTAAAACAACTATTAAGGCTGCAATCCTATACTCAATTACCTGGAAGTAAAACTCATTTAACCCAATAGGTCATACTTTTGGTAGAATATCACTTAACTCACTAGTGTTTTTTTTAATGTATTTTCTTGTTAAAAACTTGAATTGTGATATGGGATACAGTTGGGGAAGGTGGTGAGCAGCCATGCAATTGTACCCAGCTGTGTCCAATTGAAATTGAACATTAAAAAAACATCTCTAAGGCTGCAAAACATTTGCCTGGATTTTTTTTCTCAATAAATAAAACTCTGTATACCTCTGAGTAGCCATGTACGGTATGGTGTTGTAACTGTTAATTTCTAACTGCATTGCAAAGTAGAGATCAGCATAAAAACTTCTAACAGAAAATTGAGTTTGCAGGTGGACATCATAAGCTTAGTTTAATAAGTGACAAAAATAGGACAAAAGGGAAGGTGTGAATATGTAGAAAATGATAGGGAGGGAGAAAAGGTGATAGAAATAAAAGGAGGGAAATGGAGAACAGAGACCGGAATTAAGCTGAAGTTTAAAAACAAGGATAAATTAAAATTAGAAGATGTGGAGAGTCATAAACTTGCAAAGGAAAACAAAAGCTATGTTGTTTTAAATCACAGTGGAAAAACTACTACCAGTTAGATAAGTATAAATATGTACAACAAAGCTAGAAAATTTAAAATTCCAGAACCCATTTATATTTACACTGTTTCTGCAGGTAAAACACCCGAGTAATAGATTTCCTTACCCTGAACATATACAAGAGTTTAATGGAAAGAGGTTTAAAAAACTAAAACAAATATTTTCCATTCAACAATGCAATCCTATGCAGGAAACGTTACTAAGTTTGAACTGGATTTAGACCCTGGTTAGCAGCCCAAATAACAGAAAAGTTCTTGCTAGACCATTACTTTTTCACAAATATTGTCCCTAAAATATTTTCTATAACATGATTCACTGGCAATTACTTAACTCCCACAATGACATTATGTGATCCACCCATTCAAATCACACAGTGAGACTGTATAACTTTCATTAATTTATATGAGTAACTCATACTTGAAGCATGTGCTTACATGATTGGGAGAAAGAAGCAAAGAAGGGCATTATTAAAAGGCTAATGTTGTAGAAAGCAGCATAATGCTTTTCTCAAGGCAGAAATGAACATTTGAAAGTGCAACAAATTCAAGTACAGCATACATCTTAATAATGCAATTACTGCAGCCACTTCAGTAATGATAGTTCATACATACTAGGCAAACCTAGACACTCCTTCATGGGAAAGTTCATACTTTACATAGCACTATAGGTATACCAGTGTTAGGTTGTGTTTGCCATAGTAAACACCAATGATCCGGTTCACATGTAATGGCAATCAAGGGTTAATTAACCCATGAAATGCCAAAAACTAGTGGGAATAAGTAAGCATGCTTCCTCCAGTGCATTTGTCCCTTCCACTTTCAATTAACAACCTGCGACCACCCTGTTTGTAGTTGTGATGTCCAACCATGGACACTTTTGAGTTGTTTAGGGGTTAAGCAACTCAAGGGTTAATCAACAATTTGTCATTAGGTTAACTCTGGGTTGTTTAACCCCTAAACAACCCAAAGTGACTGGGTTCAGATGACACACAAACAACAAATAAATAGGGCAATCATAGGTCAAAAGTGGAAGTTACGAGCACACCATAGGCAGCACACTTGCTCATGCTAGGTTTCAGAAATTCATGAATTAATTAACCCACAATTGCCATTACATGTGAATTGGGTCAAGGGGAAGGGGAAATACATATCTCTAAACACTCCAGGGCATGTAGTGGCATATGACAATTGGCTTCTGTTCCCTGGCACATTACTACTGCATGTCCAATCCCATCACACTTGGGGCACAATCCTATCCATGTTTAGATAGATAACAGTCCTACAACTTCCAGCATTCCCCAGCTAGCCATACTGGCTGGGAAATGCTGGGAGTTGTTGGACATTTTTCTGTCTGAACATGCATAGGATTGCAAACTTAATGTGTTTACTGCAGTTCTTACAAATCTCACCTTTACTTTAGAACTTAATCATCTGCAAAAACATAATGGTTGTCTTCAAAAGGCTTTATCGCAGCCTTTCTTCTCTAAAGCGATGATGATGATGATGATGATGATGATGAATTTCATTATGCCCCAAATGCAACCTTCCAGAACACTAGAACTGTCTCCAAAAAGGCATAATTTATGCTTCTTACAAGTTCTGTCATTGTATTAATGCAAATCTAAGCAAACCGGTCAGCCTAACCTGACTCACATGAAATAAGAATAATTTATATGAAAAAGGCAAGACTTTAGATCACGTTCCAAAAATATGATTTGCACTCATTTCTTACTTAGAAAACAAAGCTTGTATTCTCCTATAACAAAAATTATGAAATGTGGGTATATTTTATGATTATCAATATTTGTTTGGTTGACTTCATAAAACAAAATTGCTATTTTACTGCTTTGTATTTAGGCAAATAATAAATATAAGAAACCATACACAGCCTCTAGCTTCACTTCCTAACTGTGAAAAATATTTTATGATTATGTTTGTTAAAAGCAATGGCTAGTAACAAAGTCTTCTGTATTGGGTACAGAAACAAAACAGTTAACTCCAAACAACCTAATGCCTCTTGATTCTTATATGGTATCATCAGAAGCAGAAGTGTTTGTAGAATGTTGGGCTTCAGGTGCCCAAAATAACTTGACCAGTCTTGAATATTATGCATCTTCACTTGCACGCAGGGCTTTGCTGGCCTGCTTCAGGTAAGAAAATGTCTTGAGCTGATCCTTGTTGTACATTTGAAGAAAAAACTGGTTTCTAGATCATTTGAAATTCTGCTTCTTCAGTATTATGGTTAATTTATGAACCAGTCCAGATGTTACACTCATCAAAATTGATTGGCATCTCTGTTGTAAGTTTCCCACTCTCCAACTGTATAATATAGAACAGCAGCAGAGAACATCTTTCAGCCCAAGAGCAAAATTCCATTTCAGAAAAGGTCTCAGGGGCCACATTCCAGTGGTGGGTGGGCCAAAGGGAAAAGGGGCAGGGCCAAAAAGCCAGCATATTTTAGCTTAAAGCTCTTGCTGCCACTAATAAGCCTTCAGAGAGGCATTTCAATCATTTAGAAGGGGGGATGCACAAAAGTGGGGAACTACCAAGGGGGAATGGCCTTCTGGGGAACCCCAGAGGGCTGGATTTAGAACTCAGGCTTGAGGTTCTGCACCCTTTTTAAGAAGAAACTATTTGAATCCTACCTATTATATAGTGAATTAGCCTAACCCTATCAGAAGCCACCATTCACTATGCGTCAAGAGGGGGAAAGTGATGGGCACTGGGCAGGATTAAATAATAATACAAGCAGGATGTGTGAGAAAGTTGATCAGTGATAGTTGATCTCCATGGTTAGTATAATGTCTGGACCACCTCTACAAAAGAAGTTTAGAGATGAAAGAGATGTTGCCTCCAGGATATAGATTTCATCATTAAATTGGTTCATTCTTGCCAATGTAGTAAATTAGATAACCTGTCCTCTCTCAGACCTTCAGGGGGGCAACAGTGCATATGGGTCGTGCCTCATAACCCCCCCCCCCCCCAATTAAACACATAAAATGGACGCGGCAGGAGGAAAGGAGAGCGAGAAGACAACATAAACAAACACAGAACTTGAAAACGTTGAACTCAATAACAAAATGTGCCTCGTGATCGCAGTGTTATGAATTTTAATTCCCCTGTCACAATCCCATCACGCTTTTAAATATCTTGATTTGGCCTAAATCCTACTTATACCAGAGGAGAAAGGTTAAGAGAAATCTAATTCTAAGGGGGCGGGACTATCAAGAGATCGCACGGGCTGCCCGCTTCAAAGGCTGTTCTCCCCGCGCTGAAAGGAACTTGTTTGTTTACACAGGAGCAGCCTGAGATGAGAACTAGAAGTGGGAAACACAACCCAATACCTATGTACACGCTGAGACTATCCATTTCTCACAAGCCCGAGCTTGCTCGCTCGCTCCCCGCTACGGCATTATATTCATTAATTGCATTGTGTTGCGCATTCTTTCTCCATCCTGGGCAAGGACGCGGAGGCTTTGAACCAACCTGCCCTGCCCTGCCCCTCCCGTGAAGGAAGGTGACTAAACGCTTCGCGTAGCCTTGCAGCAGCAGCAGCAGTGGAAAATTTTCAGCCTTCAGCTCTGCGCGCGCAGCTAACAATATACCGCTATCTCCTCGCTAGCTCTTCTAGAACATTCCGGTGGGGGTAGGGACGGGGTTGCTGTGAGGCATCCCGGGTAGCTCTTTGAGCCCTGATAAAACGGTGGTGTGGGAGAAGGGAAGGGGCGCATTCGTGCCTTCAAACGGTGGAGAGTGGACAGCTATGCGCGCTTAACAGGAGTCAGCGCCATTGGGCTCACTGGGACTGAACTGCCGAGTAAACCATGCCTAGAATTGGAGTCATCCCGCGCTCCGTGTTCCCCTTCTCTCGTCTCTCTAGGGAAGTGCCTGTTTAAGGGTTGCCGCGTGGTCCGAAGAGGCGAGAAATTGGCCTCTCGGGACCGCATTAATTACCAGGCGTGCGGCTGCCGCTGCCCAACCCCCACGTTGAGGCTGAGGAAAAAGCCCATCGCTCAGCGTGTCTCCTCCTACGCAAGCGGACCTTGTTGCGCGCCATGGCTTCCTTACACGGCAAAGCAGCAGTTCCCCAAACAGTGCCCATCCCTTAACGGAAGCAATGCATAGAAACCATTCTCTACACGAAAATAGTGCCCGGTGAGAGAAAGGGACTTTATAGCATATGGACAGGGCTAACTTCCCAACCAAAACCCATAGCAGAGTCATAATTATGGGCGTGTTTGTGTGGTTTTAAAGATTTATAGGCAGCGGCAGGATCTACACTATTTGCTTTATAACAGTTTATAACAGTTTTGAAAACTGTTCAGGCTCAGGACACACTACATAAACCGTTTTCAAAGTGTTATATCCTGCTTAGTGTCTGACCCGAGTCTTCACCTAAAAGAGAATGATAGGGCAGTAGGCACAAAAATCAAATATTCAATAGAATAAAACAGCCTAAAATCTATATCAATACAGTCTAACTGAGGGGCATAAAACAATTTCAACCAGCTAAAAAATATACAAATTTAAACCTCCCGGGGGGCGGGGGGGGGGGGAGGTGGAAAGGCATTCCACAGTTGTAGGGGCAATACAGAGAGACCCTCTCTTATTTCCTCCTTTCATCCCAAGGTGGCACAAGCAAATGTCTTCTCAAAGAATGGTACTATGGGTTGTAAAGAGTTAACAAAGACAAGGATGTAGATTGATTTGTACACTTAAAAGGGCAGCATCTGAGAAATTGGACAAGGACTAGGGAGACCCAGGTTCAAATCTTCAATCAGCCATGAAGCTCATTGCGTGGCCTGGGCCAGTCTCTCAACCTAACCTAACACATAGGGTTGTTACGAGGATAAAATGGAGAAGAGGGCAGACAAACCTTCCATATTGCCTTGAACTCCTTGGAGGACAGGAAAGGAATAAATGTAATCTGAGAGATGCAGTTTGAGAAAACAAAGAGAAAGAGGAGAGGGTGTTAACTATTGATTAAAATCCTTTATTGTAACAGAGCCTGGTTATTGGAGTTTTTTAGTTAAATTAAAACTTGAGGCACTGAAGGAACTTTCAGTGAGATGTTCTGCCCATACACATTAGGCTTCCATGTATGATTAACTATAATTGAATAAAAATCTTGACAAAATTTATTTTCAGGAATTAATATACTTGAGTTAATATAAAATATGACAGTCACTATGAAATGCAAAAGTACTGCTAGGCTAGATGTGATGCTAGAGCATCTCAGAGGACACTGTCCTGGAAATGTGGATTTATGACCCAAGCTTGATTTGGGGTGCATATCCTCACTTACTTGTTCATTTATATGCATATTGCTGTTTTTGACACGGGCAGTATGCTTGACAGAGTCTTGTGCCAAAACAAAGCATTATGCTGGAGACAATCCTGGAATGTTATGCAGAATACACTCTCTTGGAGCTGTGGGTGCACGATTTGTGTTGACATTGTGAGGTGCACATCTCCAGCAACTTATATGCAATTGTTGTCTGGGGTTGTCAGACATTAAAGAGCATTACACAAAAACAGCAGTTTTGATTGGAAAGAATTCTTGTGAATCTCGGAGACTTTTTCCAAGCATATAGAAATATAATATAGAATAGCCCAAAACTTATGTTTGGGTTTCAAAATATACATTTCAGCTTCTTTATTCTTCTTCTTCTTCTTCATTACATTTCTATATTGCCTGATAGCCAAAGCTCTATGGGCAGTTTACAAAGATTTTAAAAAACTGGAGATGTTCTATTCTGTTTCTAATGTGATAATAAAGATTATGAAAGTAGAAGCAAGTAAAGCCTCATAAAGTAGCCTTCAGAATCCTTTTGAGTTGTGCCTAAACTAGACCAAGCTGTCAATTCTCCAGGACAGAGCACATTATATCAATTAACCTTACACAGTTCAGGACAAATTACTCATTCCATAGGAAACTATACATTATAAAAACATTGACAAATTGCAACTACCATTGTGTCAGCATTGCTGAGCATTGAGAGCTCCATCAGATGAGTGTTTTATTGCACGCTCGTAACTGGGCACTCACGGATTTTCACGGGTCCCTCTCATGATGTCATCTGCCTCCCGCACGCCTCCCGCCCCTTCTAGCAACAAAAAAATACCCCACTAAGTCCGACTTATTTTTAAAGACGGAAGTTGCCGCTATCTCCTGCAGGAGACCCCGTGGGATCAAAATGGCCTACTGAATGGGCCACGTGCAAGTTGTTTACTTCCTTTTACAAAAGAGGAAGCAATGAGACACAAACGTTGCAGACAGAGAAGCGACAGTAAGCAAATGCGATTTTCCCATGAGATGATGCTCCAAAAGTTGCAAATAATACAAGGGCTGTGTAAAATACTTTTAGTCTAAATATTTGAATTTGGGACATCCCTTGTATTACAGATATGTTCCAAATTGCCACTGGAAATCCCCCCTTTCCATATTTGAAGGTTTTTAAAAGTATATGATAGGGGAACTCACACATCCCTCCACTCTGTTGCATTTATAACTACTGTCAGACATTACAAATCCTTTTTCACTAATCTAAGGTTGCCCTGAAAGGTGAAAAATGAACTGCTACATTTCATTGCGTATGTGGCCTTGCTTGCTTTCTATTGGAGTACTGGTTATTCATATTTTATATCCTGGTCTTGAAGCGACAGGCATAAAAAGTCTCATTTTCAGATTGTCCTAGCATTCAGGTTGTGTGAGACTGCATGTGTACGAAATTTCAGTTTTATATCTGTTATGGAAGCACTCGAATCTGTTAGGAAAGTCCAAATATATATTAATTCTGGTATATTAAGATGATAGAAATTAAGAATGATAGGTAGAGAAATATATATAGAAAAGAGTAAGAGAAGGAAAATAATCCAGAAGGGGATTGATGTGGTGTGGGGGGACAACAGGAAAGGAACATATTACAGATTAACATGGCTATCCCTCTGGAAACTGTATGTCCGAGTAGCCCTATGCATGTTTACTCAGAAGTAAATCCTGCTATGTTCAGTGGGACTTACTCCCAGGTGAGTGAACATCGGATTGCAGCCTGAATATGATTTAACCCCAATTAAAGGTTCCTTCCCTTTTTTGTTGTACTTCTGCAAATCTTGGGATTCCTCTAAGCCTGCTTATACCACCACTTGTATATGGATGGAGCAGGTTTTGCCTACATTACAATCCATACTCAGAATGAGTTGTTCACTATTAGGTCCCCTCTACAAGGATTCGCTTTTGCGCCTGGTTAGGCGATTATGCGCATAATCGCTGAAGCGCATTTACGCCTAATACCTCTGCACGAGAGGTGGCGAAGCGCATTAAGGGATGACCAAAATGCGCTTTACAAGTAATTAATGCGCATAAGCGCTTGTTCACATAGGCAAAATGCACTTTAACGGCCGGAGCAAAATAAAACTCGCTGTTTAACGCGCATTCGATAATGCGCATAATCGGAGAGATAACGCGCCTCTATGCCCGATTTGCGCTCCGTTCTTGTAGAGGTAAATTTTTTAAGCGCTTTGAAAGAGCATTAAACCTCTCTTGTAGAGGCAGCCTTAGTATATAGGAAAGCTTCATGAGAACCACATCAGAGAGGAAGCAACTGATACAGCCTTCTATGCACAGCTTTCTTTGTTACAACAAATGGTTTTCCAAATCTACCATTCAGCCCTCCTGTTTAAGAATGAGCATATGACTGACAGGAGGCTTTGGTGGGTGTCAAAGCTTCTGAATAAGACAGAAGCAAGATAAACAAATTAAAGTAAACTTTATTCATGGAAATATAGATAAAAAAATCACAAGCAGTTTCACTACTATACTGCCCTATATTAAGTTATGGGGCAGCTCTACCTTCTATCACTATTTCCCAGAACTTCTATCCCTTTCCTGAAGCATCCATTAATAGCTGAGCTATCCTAGAAAGCTAGTAAGAAAATGCAATATTATTTCTTTTTATTTAAAAGGCTAGGAGGGAGGCAACAAAATAAAAGCCATAGAAAATCAGTGCATGCAGAATAAAATGTGTATTTTCCTCTATCTTAATGGGAGGAAATTTGAATGAAATTCCTGTTTTTGCTATGCAGAAAAAACAAAACACAAGAAAACTGAATGCCTCTAAATTTAAAGTGTAAAGCTTTGGTAAATTTTCTTATTTTGAAAATGTCCATAATTTGTATTTATAAATGTACATTATACCTTAAAAAATAAATGAGTAACTCACGTTAAAGACATAAGTCAGAGCCAGTGGTATTCTTTTCTTCTTGGAGATTTTTTATCATTATCATGTGATAATAACACTATCACAGGTTTAACTGGAAATTGTGTCTAGGGTGGTTAATAATAATGCAGAGTGACCCTGACTTCAGTTGATTCCTCAGTACTGAAAGCCAATATGCCCCATGCAGAATTATCACTATTAGACCAAATAGTGGTGATACAACAGGACAGGAGTTATAGATCAAATAATGTTTGCAATGTTGGAAGTTACACAAAACTCTTCTTCAGATGCAGGTTTCCCACAGTGGAACTCTTCCCTTTGGCACCATCTTCACCCATATCTTCTGTCCCTGATTTCGTATCTAGAGTAAACATTGTAAAATCACTGGTTTCATCAATCTGTCCTTCAAAATGTTAATATGTTAGGAGATACTGTGGCAACATAGGTAGTATACAGATGAAGTTATCCATATATGATGTTATGTTAATATGAAGCCAGTATCTGATGGAGTTAGATCAATGGGCATTACATTCTCTGTGAGGCCCCCTCCACAAGAATGCGCCTTTGCGCCTGGTTCCGCGATTATGCGCATTATCGCGGAGGCGCATTTACTCACAATCCCTCTGCACGGGAGGCGGCGGGAAGCGGCGAAGCGCATTAAAAGATGCCCAAAAAGCGCTTTCCAGGTAGTTAATGCGCATAATCGCTTGTTCACACAGCGAAAAATGCGCTTTAACGGCCGGAGCAAAATAAAAGTCGCTATTTAACGCGCGTTCGAAAATGCGCATTATCGGGGAGATAACGCGCCTGTACGCCCGTTTTGCGCTCCGCTCGTGTGTAGGTAAAATTTATAATGAGCCTTCAAGGCTCATTAAACGCCCCGTGTGGAGGAGGCCTAAGTCATCTTGCTTTCCATCTCATGACAGTTACAAACTGCAGACCTGGAGGCTTTAACATCATAACCTCCTTTCTCTCTACCTTTATTTAACATACAGCCTGAAGAATTCATAGAATTCAAAAGCTTGCTCACAGTTTGAGCAGCTTTAGGTTGGTCCTAACAAACACACCACCCTACTGGAGGTTTATTCTATATTGAAGTTACTCAGAAATCCATTTATATGTTTTCCTTCATATTCTTTAGGGCACATATGTTTTGTACTAACATTAGCATTGGTACGTTACCACTATGATTTTACCATAAGCTTTACTATAGCATAAAAGTTAAGTTACTCTAATGAGCTGGTATTCCACAAGTCAAATTATTCTATACAATATTCTGGGGATGTTCCTTATAATTCAGTTTGCTGATTCATAGACATGTGGTGCACATACTGACAATAGGACATTTCTATAGAACTTTGCTGAATTAAAGGGGTTTTGCCATTAATTCTGGATAGTATCCCATCTTAGTCCTAATTGACCGGCCTTGACTGCAGCAGACTCTGGCTGGTTTCGGATGACACTTTAGGCAAGGGAGGGGGGGTGTACTCACAGTACACTAAGCAGGGGGGTACTCCCCACATGACATGTTGCTACTCCATCCGTTGAGCGGCTGAAACTCCCGACGTCCATCTGGGCTGCTGCGTCTCTTCCCTCCCACCTCCCTCATTCCTCCAGCCGTATCCCAGCATGCACCGCACGTTATGCCAGCTGTATCAGAGCAGCCGGAGGTTTTCGGCTGTTCCAGCCAGCAAAACTCTATGCCCAAACGGAATAGTACACGGAGAGACGGGGGTTCCCTCCACATGACACTTTAAACCACGGAATTCAGGATAAACAACATGCAAGCCCGTTGTTTTTCTCCGTTGTTTAAGTGCCCCAAATAGCATACTGTCATTGTGTGTGTGTTGTGTGTTGCCCTCCACATGACACAATAAGCAACACAACTGATGATTGTTTCCCCCCCCCCCCCCGTTGATTATCGTGTCATCCGAAACCAGCAACTGAGTGCTGGGCTAACAAAGAAGCAAGACAATGAAGCAAGCACATGTTCAAGCACATCAGTTTCAGCCCAATGGGGTTCAGGTTAGGGAGAAGTGGTCAAGGTAGTAGTCAAAGGTCAAAGCACAGGCAAGCAATCAGATAACTGGGGTCAGGCTAAGGTAGGAGTAGTTGAGATAGCAGGCAGAGATGAGTACACAGCTAGTCAGAAACATTACACTATCCAGAAGCAGAGTCAAGAAAGAATCCAAGGCTCAGTAGTATAGACCATCAGTCACAGGGCAAAGTAAAAGGAACTGGAACAGTGTTGTTTCCAACACTAAGTAAGCGGACACTGAAGGCTTTTAACATCAGAGCCTACTGAGCCCCAATTCAAAGCCCAGCTGCAGTACATTAGAGTTTGCTTGTCAGAGCCCTACTCATGAGGAGTCACTTTCTCTTGAGGAGTCCTTCCTTGCACACAAGCACTCCTTCTCACAAGAGTACTACTGGCCTGTGACTTGAGGCAATGCTCCTGGGGGCCAAGGGATTGTTCATCCTCTGCCTCAGAATCCCTCCCCATCACAAGGATGAACCTGCAGCCATCTCCCCCGATCTTCCTGGTCTGCTGACAGTGAGTGTTCTGGGGTGCCCTCCGTTTCTGATAGCTCTTTCTCTGAGGAGGAGGACTCCAGAAAGGGCATGACGCTACGAACATGTGTAAAGCCAGTGAGACATGAGTTCATCACAACTCACTTAATCCCGCTCAAGAGAGGCTCTCAATGGCAGCTGTAGAACCTGAGCTGCAACTCAGTTGAAATGGGGGGGGGGGGGGTCCTCTGGATTTTGAAACAGCAGCAACCACAAAAACTGCCCCAGTGGGATGTGAGTTCAAGTTTCCAAGCACTTCCAAGAATATCTGAATAAAGCGCGACGCAATGTCGATTTTCGGCGGGCTGCTAACTAACGGCCTCGTGACCGCCTTTTGTGCGGCGAAGAAGGGGAGGTCCCTGAGCAGGCAGAGTAACAGCGATACTGCTAGCAGTCCAGTGAAGGGCGGGGCCATGGGAAGCGAGAGAGCCCGGGGCGGGGCGACGACCGCCGTGTTGGTATACAAAGAAAAGCCGCTACACGTTGCCGGGTGGAAGCCTCGCCCTTTTTCCTTCCACCGCTCCGGCTCCTCTGACGTCGTGCATTCCGCCCTCAAAAGCGGAGGCATCGGAAGACATTCTCTAGACCTGATCGCGGCGTTTCACGAGAGCATCTTCCTCCTGCGGCTCGTGTCCACCGCGAATAGCAAACCGAGCCACGCGTAACCTCGCTCTTGTTTACCTGAACGCTCTTTGTGTGTGTTGTTTAATTTTATTTAATAAAAGAACCGTAAGTTATTATTTTATACCATATTTTTCATAAAGAAACCACACAAAAAACCCGCGATTGTTTATATTTTATTTAATTTTTTCCTACTGGGCCTGTTTATTTGTTGAGATTTTAAAGATTTGGGGAGGGGGCTTTCGTCGAAGAGGCAAATTCAGTCTCGTCGGAAAAGTTCGAGGTCCTTAAAAACAAAAAGGAAGAGGGAGAAGCATCAGCAGCTCCGGAACATCCCGATTGTAAGCTTCATTGATCAAGGTAAAAGCTCCGTTAGACTGTTTCGAGGCGTGGGTGGAGGTGGGTTTTATTCGGCTGTGGCAATGGCCAAGCAGTTCCTTGATGTAAGACTGTGGCGAGACGCATGTTTCAAATATCAACAACAGCCAGCGTTATGGCACTCTAGCAGTTTTTCAATTAAAAGGGTGGGGGGAAACCCACCAGTAGCAAACAGTCACCGGTGGTGCAGTCTTGTGACTGATTTGCATTTTTTTCATGTTAAAATGAAGGGATATTTGGGGCGGGGGGATCGGTACGAAAAGAAGACGGAGGAAACGGTATGGGAAGGATGGAGGTGGAAACCGTGGTTGGTGTAAAGAAAGGAAATGTGACAATCTCTTGACTGGGTTGCATCATGTTCAGTTCCCGGCAAAGGAGGAAGAAGGGGTGGAGTTGGTTCGCTTCCAAAACTGGACCCAACCGTGTGTGTGTGTGTGATAATTCTATGTAAATATGTCTATTTTCCTGAATCCCAATTAACCACCCCTTAAATGTATGGATCCGATCTGAAAAAGCAGGTGATGGGGGTGGGGTGATGAGTAGGTCGAGCTATCCGTTGTTGGGCAGAGAATGTGCCTTTGGCGCACCCTGGCCTTTCCCACGCAGCTCTTCTTCCCCGGTGGCGTGGGCTCCCGTGCTGCAGCTGGAGATTATCTTTGTTCTGCTCTCTTGTACTTTTCCTTCCCGTTCCCTCTCCCCTTCTCCCTCCCTTCACTGCTGGTACTTTTCCACTCGCCTGGCTGCCTATGAATCAGCCGCGGTGAGCAGAAGCAGCAGCAGCAGCTGCTCACGTGACCCACTTCGGGAGACTACTGCAGTATTGACGTTTCCTTTTTTACCTTCACAGACAAGGCAAGTCCACCAGCCAAGGACAAAAGATCAAAAGGGGCCCAGGCTGCTGCCACTAACCCAAATAATTAATTTGCCTGCCGGGCTGGTACCGAAGAAGGTGTCCTGGATCCCATCATGACCAAAGCTGAAATGGGCAAGCTCAACATGACACCCGATGAAGACAGCAGTAGCTATAGCTCCAACAGCAATGACTTCAACTACCCCTACCCAACCAAACCAGCTGCTATGAAGAGGTCAGAGAGGTTTCTCTGCATTGTTTTTGTTCATAGAGCATCAAAAACTCTCCATGATTATTTGATAGACTGGATTCCAGTCTTGATACCTTTTTAAAAAAAAATGCTTAAGAGTGGACAGCATCTTAATGTTTGCATTCATAACAAGCAGGAAGAGAAACACATCTTTACATATCTTTGTATTTGGCACCTAAATTCTAAACACATCTTCAGAAATAAGTTCAATCAAAATCAATGTGATCTATAGTTGAAAACCAAAACTGTTTCTACTGCTCCTTTATGTGGTAAACTGATTATAATACTTAAACTTGCTGTTTTTCCCCCATTTTCACAGTCATTATGCAGACATGGATCCAGAAAACCAAAACTTTTTACTTGAATCCAATCCTGGAAAGAAGAAATATGAAACTGAATATGTAAGCATGCACCTGTTAATCTTTTTTACATAACTGCACAAATGAAGAAAATACTTATGCAAATTAAAGCCATATACAAATAATTGATCATGAACCAATGATTAACCAACCCCACACTTATTCTTATTCACAGCATCCGGGTACTACTTCCTTTGGAATGTCAGTATTTAATCTGAGCAATGCTATTGTAGGCAGTGGCATCCTTGGACTTTCTTATGCCATGGCAAACACTGGAATTGCCCTCTTTGTGTAAGTATTAGAATGCATTTTAATTACAGTATTATGTTGTTATTTGTCAATGTTGATTCTGAAAATGTTTGCAGTTTGCTGTTTTAAACTGTCATCAGGCCTAAAATGTAGCAGTTGTTTGTAGAAAGCAAAAGCAGTGGCTAAGGTTACATTCCTGTACAAGTTAAATTTCTGGAGTATTGGAACATGCATCAATTTAATCCCATTAAGGTGAATGGGACTAGAGAAGAAATCTGATGCACGCTTGCTTTTGAATAAACCCAGCTGAAGCTAGTGGAGCTCTTTTCTCATTGGGACTTTCATGGAATCAAGCTACATGCCATTTTAAATGCAAAAGGAAGGATTCAGCAAAAATAAAGCCTCTTTGAGACCCATTCATTCAAAATGAGACATCAGCACATGTTTAAATCTATTGAAATCAATAAACGCATTGAAATTAGTGGGACTCAAAAATGCTCAATTTTGGCCAAATCATAACCCATAATACTGTCTCTTGTCATGTTTGTATGCAAAGTAGCTTAAGGCAAGGGAGAAATCTAACGAAGGAATCACAAGTGTGTTTGGCAGTGCTTTAGTTGATCATTTTGGAATCTGCCCTGGCTTCCATTAATGCACATTACCACCATCAGAAATAATCCTTTTCCCACATAGCACAGCATGTTGTCCAGCTAGTGTGGAAGAGGAAGCCAACCCACACTTGCCCACAAGTTCCTCATCTATAATGACCTACAACTAGACTTGGATACAATTCCACTATCCTATCCCTAGCACCACAAAGCACTTGTCAATTTCACTTGTCAGTTTCTTTTTTTTTTACTTTTTTAAATTCGTGCTTGCTCCAACATTGCTATTCACACCACTGCACCTTTTAGGTTTTATATTTTATATAAATATATATTCAAAGTTTTGGAATTAGTGACGTGGAAGGCAGCAGGCAGGAGAGGAACACAAAAGAGATTTCTAGCTGCATTTTCACTGGGATGGAAAACAAGGAGATGCCTTCTCTGCATTACATATAGATTCCTTTAGGGGGCAGTGTGTATCGAGGAGGGATATCCTTGGAGAGGAAAGCCAGCAAGGGATAAGCATGATAGCTTCTATTGCAGTGTAATCAAAGTCAAAACATGATGCAAAAAAAAAAATCTTATGTAAAAATATTATGCCTTTTTAACAGGGACCAAAGAAATGCAGCCATTGAGGGAGGAAATGTTATAATGTTTTGTGAAACCATAGCCAAATTGTGTTCAATTTTATGTTTTTTAAAAAGAGTGACTCTGGGATTAAGCACAAGTGCATTTTTAATGTGTTTAAATTTCCCCTTCTGTCTTCTCAGGTCCCTAAAAATGATTCACTGATGGTCACTCTGAGATGTCCAACATGCAGTATGCTGGTAATGTTACTGTTGCCACCAAAACTAACTGAAGTGTGAAGCACATCTAGGTGTATGGCATTTATTTGTTTTTTGCTCATTATTTTAATACGGAAATTTGTATTATAAAAAAAAATTGTATTATAAAAAAAAATAAGCAAAAGATGTGCCATACAGTTTTTAAACAAGAGAGTGATTATAATTGGAACGTGTTATGTGCCATTTCATGCTCCATGAAAGTTTTGCAGTGGTTACAATGTCATCAGCATAATGCATGCTACTGGTACTCTCTGCTGAGAAAGCTCTAATACAAAGTCCATTTAAGTCAATGGAGAGATTTTTATTGATGCCAGTGGGCTGGTTCGCATGATTACTGCATCCCACCGTGTCTTCCAATTCAGGTGGCAGAGGTTGTTTGATCATGGATTATTTGAGGGTTGTTTAACTCTCAAACATTCCCTGCCACCCAGGTTCAGATGACAAAACAAACAATGGCAACCCTCTGCTGGAGGCTGAATATTCAGAATGCGCGCCAACCCATGGCACTTGCCACAACACACTATAGCTGAAATAAGCCACAGTGGGCGGTGGTGAACGTGTGAACCCAATCAGTGTGTTTTGCATCAGACTCTTTGTGCTATTGTTTTCCCAAGATAAATTGCCTTTATTTCCCATGTAAAACTTATTTTTTCTTAAATGTACTATAAGGCAGAAATCCTAAGTATATATTAGAGAGGAAGTCCAGATCTACACTAAGCAAGATATGACACTTTGAAAATGGTTTGAAAACTGTATATGGAGTATGTCCTGGGCCCCAACAGTTGTCATTACTGTTATAAACCATTTTAAAGCAGTAGTGTAGATCCTGCCAAAGTTTCATGGGGCCTAGTAGATGTTACTTCAGAAGAAGCATGGTCTGTTCATCCATTTTAACCAATGCAATACTACTACTTAGATCAGTGGGATTTCAGCATCTGAAACTTATGTGCTGGATCCTGCCCATTATATGGAAAGAGGTCCAATTAAAACCCTAGGATTACTTGCATATTTACATGTGTTTTGGATTGGGCTGCCAGCATGTTATAGGTTGCCACTATACAGTAACAGTCCATCTCCTCCTAAGGGATACTACTCTATGACAATGTTAAATTTCTAACTTGGAACTGTAAGCATGATTAAACTTGTTTCATGAGTTCCATTTATTTTTAGAATGAACAGAAATGAAAGAAGTAGAACTTTCCTTCTGCTTTCAATCTATTGATGTCTCAGATGTTTCTCATTTGAGTAGAAAGGGCATGTCAGATTAAAAATACATTGATTTAATACACTATGAGTCTGAACTGGTTTAATTCCAGGTAATCCAGTTTAAATGTGTCAGTTGGGCTTTTTGTAATCCTTGTTGGAACATTTCTTGCAACCTGAGCCACAATAAAGATCACTATATTCATTGTATTTATTTTTATTTTTTGTTTGGTTATTTACTTTGGGAATCATAGTTACTTTTAAATGTGCAATCCCACACATTTCTACTCAGAAGTAAGTCCCATTGACTTCAATTAGGCTTACTCCTTGATAAAGTGCACATGGGGTTGCAGCCTTATTTTATCACGTTTTGAATGTTGTTGATTTCACTGAAAAAGTAAAGCATGTGTTTAAATATTTCCATTGAACTACATAGGATAAACTTGCATACCTTTGGTAGGATCAAGCCTCATATGTTTTATAATATTTTTTGCTTCACCTTGCTTGTATACTCATTTCAGTCAAAGTTGTATTTGTTTGTTTTCAGAATTCTTCTAGTGTTTGTGTCGATATTTTCGTTATATTCCGTTCACCTCCTTTTGAAGACTGCCAATGAAGGAGGTATGATAACACTTATTCATAAATTAGAGATTCACCTTTCCCCTGCTCATCCTTTGTAAATTACATATTTGCAACTGTTCTGTTTTCTGTTACTATAGGGTCTCTGTTATATGAACAACTGGGAATGAAGGCATTTGGCATGGCTGGAAAACTTGCAGCATCTGGATCAATTACAATGCAGAACATTGGAGGTAAGCGTTTTCAGACACATGTCCTTTTTCACACTGTATGCTTTAAAACGGTTTTCTTCTATGTTCTGATGAAACGACTTTGTCACACAACACATTTCCACTAGTGACCTCAAATGGCATTTCAGAACATGTTTTGTGACTCTTGTGTGCCATGTTCCCTGCTGGTAATGAACTACAATATTATTCCCCTGCAGCTATGTCAAGCTACCTCTACATAGTGAAATATGAGTTACCATTGGTCATCAAGGCATTTACGAACATCGAAGCGAGCACTGGGTAGGTCTTGGAACTGCTCAGCAGGCAAACAATGAGTAGGAATAGAAACTAACATTTTAGAGATTGTATCGAAACAGATTATTGTTAAGATCCAGTTATGTGTGCCGCCTTCTTCAGTGTTCTATTTGACATATGATACAGTCTTTACTAGGACTGGAAAAAAGCTTCAAGTTTGATGCAATAACCACTTCTAATAAATTGGATGTCTATTACATTTTCAGAACAAAGCTATAGACCTGTAATTTATTTGTGGTTTTTATATCTGCTCCCCAATAATCTTGGCAGCTAACAAAGATACAATATTGAAAAAATTATAAAAGCAGTAGAGCATATAATCTCCAAAAGAGTTTTCTCTAACTTGTTTTTGGAAGCCAGTACATATAAGATGGCTTTTGAACGCTACCTTTAACCAAACTATTATTGTTAGAATGATTTTCCGATTTTAAGCATAGTAGGATGCTACTCTTATATCAGAAGTTGAAACACAAGTGTTGGGTGTAAGCATAACTTCTGGGTCTACTGAAGTTCTGGTATTGTATTGTCAAATTTAGCCTCACATAACTTTCTCAGGACTGTGCTCAGTGTGTTTAGAATAGCAATAAAGATTAAGAGTTATTTGGTAGCAGAAGACCTATTGGGGTGGGGGGCATGATCTTTCCCCGTGCATTCAGCATCCCCATGAAAATAGATCGCCATAGGACATAACAGTGTGTTCTCCCTTCCTTAGTGTACTTGTATGGGCACATGTGCAGGCACGAAATATGTACATCACAAGGAATAGAAGGCCTTTACAATCACCCACATCGCTGTGCAATCCTCTGCTCTCCACTTGGCTAACTTGTGGTTTAAAATATAAATTTATTCATATGTTCTGTTAGAAAGATTATTTTCTCCCCAGACCACCAGGATCAAAAATGTGATATTATGCACAATTGCTTCACTGTAAATTCCATTGAAGGCAGTGGGATCTACTTTAAGGCACATACAGGAGCACAGGGTGGGGTAGGAGCAACGTGGGAGTAATGAGGGTTGTAGTCTCAGCTGAATACAGAAAGTTAATTTAGGCTACAGTCCTGAGCATAATTACTAAGCAGTAAGTCCCACTGAACTCAGACTTGCTTCTGAGTAAACATGTTTAGGATTACGCTGCCTGCCTTCCAAAGCTGTCAGTTAGAACTGAGACTTGTTGATTTCTGTGGAAGTTAATCAAGTGGGATATCACATGCACAATATCACATGCACAAGGTCCCTATTGACAGCTACAAAGTTTTCCAAAGGATGGGCTTATAGATCCTTAGCCAGAAATGGGAACCCATGTGCACCAGGTACTTCAGATTGTATTCACTGTACTCAATTAGTTGTTTCTCTATTACACTGCAGTGCTAATATAGCCTCTTTGTAAATTGGTGATGGGATCACCATGCAGTGCTTTAACTATGCCTGCTCTTTCTTTTCTTACAGAGAATGGTATATCAATGGTGACTATCTGGTTATATTGGTATCCTTGGTGCTCATTCTTCCTTTATCGCTGTTGAAAAATTTAGGTAAGCAGGTTTTGATTTTTATTTAAAACTAGGAAATAATGGCAATGAATGCCACTTCTGCATTTCTGTCCTATTACCTTATGCGTACAGAACTTAAATGGCTTGATCAGCTTGCTGAAGAATATTGGCATATACTGAGAATCTGTATATGCCAATTTGAACGTTTTACCTAAAGTGTTACATTAATAAATTATGAAGAACAGTAAGGCTGCAATTCTATACATACTTAATTGGGAGTGGGTCCCACTGAACTCAATGGGGCTTACTTCTGAGCAAGCATGTAGATAATTGCACTGTAAATTTAATTGTTAACTTGTTGCATGTGTAAATTTCGACTAATAATAGAATATAAATGAAAACCCATATACGTGATTAAAAGATTTGAGTTGTAATCAGGTATTGAATTAATACATTACCTGTATACATTTTCACAAATCTGTATTGACTTAAAAACCCACTTTTGAGTTGTGCAGACCATCTTTCCGATGAATTGCAAGGTCCATATTAAAACATTTCTTTATTGCAGGTTATCTAGGTTACACCAGTGGATTTTCCTTATTGTGCATGGTCTTCTTTCTTATAGTTGTAAGTATAGTCTTTTATATACATTTTTAAATGGTTTGGATATTTAATTCAAGTGAGATTACAGATGACATCTAATTATGCCTGATCGTTAGATCTAAAACAAATTTAGATCTAAAACAAATTTATCGAGTGAAAGTAATAGACTGTACTGTGCTCGTTCTTAGGTCATTTGCAAGAAATTTCAGCTTCCCTGTGGACTGGAACATGATTTGGCTAATGCAACTCTGAACGCTACCTTAGAACATCTGTCAACTGCTTCACCTCTTATTGGAACAGAACATCTGTCAACTGCTTCACCTCTTATTGGAACAGAAGTCAATATAACTAGTGATGACATGTGCACACCGAAATATTTCATCTTCAATTCACAGGTGAAGATCAATATAAGCATACAGTGGGAGAGTATATTCCTATTAGCAATGCAATTGTGACTCTTTCAAAGCCTCATTAACTGTTGAAAATTCCTCTTACGAAAGAACACTATGTGCCTGTGAGTTAAATAAAGATGATTGTGGGCTGGAGAGCATTTGATCTTGGGCGCCAAGGCAGCACATGGCTGATTTTTAAAATGTGAGCCATAGATAACTATTTAGGAAAATCGTGTTTTCTGAAATTCTACTAGTGTGAAATACCTATATATTGCCTATAGCCTCTGAAACTGTATCAATAAGTTAGTAAGTAAAGCTTCCCCAGGAGATACAATGAGGTTTAGATCAGTACTCATTTGGCACAACATGCCTATATTCCCATTAATTTCAGTAGAACTATAATGTATTTCAACAGAACAGGAAGGTGTTCTGATGCATTTAATAGTTGTCCTGACATTGTGAATCTGAGGGCCGTAAATATACCTACTCTCTCATTGGAATACTGCACATGTCGTAGGATTTCACCTGAAAGAGTGAAGTGAGAATGATTTTAGCAGGCATATTTCTGTCTTAATGGCCACAGCCTCGAATGGGAATGCCTATAATTGCACATAACAAATAGGACTGAAGCCATAGGGTGCAGTCCAGCTTCCGCTGAATTTAATGGCAAAACTCGCATTGACTTGAATCGAATGAATGTTTCTTGATCTGTAACCAGACAAAATCAGGTTTCTCTCTCCAATCCTATATATGTTCCTTGAAAATAATCACTACTGTTACTGTGATCATGGAAGACCAGGTTCAAATCCCCACCCAGCCATGAATTTGGACTTATGCCTCACAGGCTTGCTGTGGGGATTATATGAGGGATATAAATGCCATAAATTTGGCTTGCTGAAGAACTTGACTTTACTTCTCCTAATGTTATAAAAATATTCATAAATGCATTTTTATGTTTTTCAGACTGTCTATGCTGTACCGATCCTAACATTTTCCTTTGTCTGTCATCCTGCTATTCTTCCTATTTATGAAGAATTAAAAGGGTAAGACTTATGTGTATTTACATATAACATATATTTCAAAGAAAATAACATAGGAATGGAAGCCTGTATTTCAGAAGTAATAACACATTTATTCCTTTGAAATAGCCGAAGCCGCAGAAGAATGATGAAGGTATCCAATGTTTCATTTTTTGCCATGTTCCTCATGTATCTTCTGGCTGCTCTCTTCGGCTACCTGACATTTTATGGTAAATAGCGTTCTGTTTTCAGTTTCTGTTTTTGTACTTAAACATTCTATATGCAGCAGTGGAGGCTGGTGGCTCTGATGTCAGTGGGGTGGTGAATCTGCCCCAGGTTTCAATTGGAACTCTAAAGGACCTTGGATAGCTCCTTTAGAGTTCTGTCTGGTTCTGACTGAAACCCAGATTAGATTTACTGCCCTACTGACATTGGAGTCACCAGCCTCCACAGATTCACAGTTTGGGCACACACAAGCCAACCGAAATAAAGCACACTTGTATTATTTTGATTTCAGCGGAGGAAATCTAAGCATGTGTTGAATTCCTCCAGTCTAAACCACTTTTAAGGGCCAAAGCAGACATGACCTTAAATCCATATCTAGCAGCTACTTCTTTTTATAATTTTTACTATAGAGTAGATGTAGGGGGCTGATCCAGATCAGGCCCCTTGTGTCTACTGCACAGTAAAAATAAAAAAGATGTAGCTGCTAGATTACAGATTTAAACCCTGAATTCTTGTTCTGGTGCTAAATTCTTATGTGCCCTTTTTATCTTACAAGGACGAATCTAATGTTAAGTGAGAGCCATAAGGAGCTTGCTCTCTGTTCCTAAAGGCACTGCATCAAAATAAGTATTATACATTTATTTGGAATTTATTTCTGAGTCACTGATTCTAGGGAGTTCTAACCTACAGTCTAAAGTGTCCTGGTAATAAGAAGCAAGTTCCACTGGACTCAGTGGGACATGTTTCTGAGTTGTTTTGGGTCGTTTTGCAAGTGGAGTGATTGGTGTTAGAAATGTGAGAGACAGGAGAATATAACTCTTGGGTTTTCCGTTAAACTATTACATGTAAACTATTAAACAAAAACTTTTACATGTAAAGTAGATGACTAATGTTCAGCACAGGGGGGTGGGAATTGTAGCACCTGTTTTGCTTACCCCTTTGCTTTTTGGCATCCTTTACACAGACCAGAGTAAAATTGCTGAGGCCTGTTGTCCTTGTTTCATTTAATGAGTGAAAGGAATACACTGAGCAGCTTCAGCACAATGTGTTCATAATGGTAATGAATAATCATAATGATGGAGATACTGGTCTGCAATCAATGGGTTGTAGCCAACGTTAGTCCAACTTAAAGTCCCATTAATTTTAATGAGACTACCCCAAGTAGGACTAACAATGAATACAACCCATTGTGGGGATATTAGATAAGGACTGTCAAAAGCACTTTGTATACCAAATGGCCTTATTGATATGATTGATTTATTTATTCTTTGTTATTCCTTTTATACACCGCCCCATAGCCGAAGCTCTCTGGGCAGTTTACAAAAAGTAAAAACATTGAACATTAAAAACACCAATGTACAAAATTTAAAACCATAAAGCATAAAAACAAGTTATAATTACAATGCCCTTTAAAACAACAATTCTGGGTCAATTTAGGATTTATGCCATTTATAACACTGTTAATCAAAACTGAATAGGGTTGACCATAAATAAATTCCTTTTCCTGACTCGCAATGCCACATTACAATATATTCACACAATTTTAAGCAGTGCACAGGGATTTTCCTATTGTACTTATGTATATAATAAACATTCTGTTAAAATGCCATTTTCTTTGCAGGAAATGTTGAACCAGAGTTGCTTCATACGTATTCTGCAGTCCTAGGAGCTGATGTACTTCTTCTTATTGTGCGCCTGGCTGTCCTGATGGCGGTAACTCTTACTGTGCCAGTTGTGATTTTTCCAGTAAGCACTTGGGGAAGGAGCCGGGGGGGGAGAAGGGGGGTAGAATTATTTTCTTTCCTTTTTTCTTTTTTTCAGTTTTGACAGTAATTTGGAAATCAAGCTAATTTAGAACTTGTATGATAATTTCCAGTTGCTGATAAGCTTCTTTTTTTTTTAACTCGTTATTTATGAGTGTTTTTAGGAATATTTTCAGACATTTAAAAAATAAAATAGTTTGTACGTGTAGAATTTAATAAATGTTTGTATTTATTTCTTTTACAGATCCGTACTTCCATCACACAGTTGTTGTGTGCAAGCAAAGAATTTAGTTGGTTGCGCCATTTTGTTATTACACTCGCTCTTTTGGTATTCACCAACATTCTCGTGATCTTTGTTCCTACAATTCGAGATATATTTGGATTCATTGGTAAGGGGTCTTCTGCTCTTGTTCTTGAGTGTGTGTGTGTGTTTTAAGCATTTAAAAACATCTGAATAGTGAAATAGAAAACTAATAGTCTGATTAATTTTTTTAATATAGGTGCCTCTGCTGCGGCCATGCTGATCTTTATACTGCCATCTGCTTTCTACATTAAGCTAGTGAAGAAAGAATCCATGAAATCTGTTCAGAAGATTGGGGTAAGTACAGAGGAGGAATACGCCTAATAATGCCTGTCCATATAACTAATAATGTTTTGGGCTGCTGACATAAGAGTTACTGGCTGCATTAGCATAGTGACTGACAATCAAGCTCATAGCTCACTTGCAGTAGAATTGCCATGAATCTCTGTACCACGTCCCTTAGGACCTTCTCATTCCCATCTCCCTTCTCTTTACGGAGTCTATTCCCATGATCTTTTAAGCAGATGGGATTCCAGCTCTAATTCCCACTATTCATTTGCTCTTTAAATAATCAGACATCTGAATTCACATTGTGCCATCATAAAGATTCTGAGATTATTACAGTAACATTTTGAAATCTGAAAAGAGCAGCTTTTTGGAATACGCCTGATTGAAATGAATTTAGTGATTTGTTCCGTTATGTGTTCCATACCTGTCCCATATTTACAGTCTTTTGTTTAGGTCAGTTTCTTGCCATTTAAGTGCTTTCCTTCAAAGCCTTCTGTTCGACTTTATGTAACATGGCTGCTCCTTCAGTATTGATCTATGTTCTAACATTTTGGACAGCTGAGCTCTGCACTTCCATGGATCTGTCAGAATAGCCCCATTACAGTCAACCTTGAATCAAGTCTTAGTCTATCCTTGGCATGATAATGATGTTTCACATGGAACTATATTAAACCACCACAATTCCTTGGTAATAAGTTCCATTTATCAAAATGAAATTAAAGCAGGTACACTTAGGATATCTGCCTAATATCCTGACCTGAAACATACAATATGGAAGCAAACACGATTTAGAATCAGCGGGGCATGTCTAAACTATGTGTTTAGAATTAGATGTCATTGATTTATAGCATTAAATGGGCTTAAACCCAGATCTGAAGATACTCAAATCCTATGATAACATTCAGGATTTGAGAGTAGCCTTTAAACTCCGAACAGATACTTAACTATAATCTTCCTATGTGTAAAGGAATTGCACACTGCTCTCGAGTTTTCTTTAAAGTTTTCACAGCTACACCTCAGTTAAGGTGTGTTTAAGGTTTGTCTTGGCTATGGAAGCTGCAACGCTGAAAATTACTGAGAAAGCTGCATATGTAGTGCATTTACACATCCATAATAGGTTCATTGTATCAAATCCTACTTGTTTCTGGCAAAATAACTTTTCGCTATTTTTGTTAACTGTCTTTGTAGGCTCTTCTTTTCCTGCTCAGTGGCATATTTGTGATGACTGGAAGTATGACCTTGATCATTCTGGATTGGACCAGCAACGTTGCTTCTGATCGTCATTAACTATCTGCTTTGGACCCCCCAGTGTTTGTTCAACCACCTACTGACAGAAAGAACTTCTTACCCATGTTTGCAGTTCTGCTTCCTTTGAAATGCAGATTCTTTGATGCTGGTTCTTCCGATTGTAGAATAAGTGAACTTTAAAAAAAAAAGAAAAGAAACTATTCTGCACAGTAGTAATGGATACTAACATCAAACCACCTGAATCTTTGGCTGAGGGAAGTGACTATTTATTCCATTCCAGAGAATGGACAGCTCTTTCTGTAAAATTTTATCAAGCCTTGTTTGGCTTTTGTCATTGTTACTTGGATATTTTTTATTATTTACTTGAATGTGCCTAATGGAAACAATTGATGGGAGAAATAAGTTAGTTTACAGTAGGGGGCTAAGCTAACCATTGAAAGTGAGAAAAACACTATTATTTTTGTACCAAAAAAATTTATGGACCTCAAAAGCACTATTTTGACTTTAAGAAAATGTTTTGTAAGTTGATCCAAATAAGAGTAGAAAGAAATTAGTAAAGTGTTTAATCAGTGTTCTAAATTCATATGGTTTGCCTGTCTATAGAGGCATATCCTTAAAATTATATTTTTGGCCAAAAGAAATTATTTTTGGAAACCTATTATGAGAAAGGTTGATTAATTGGAAAGATTAGAACTGTAACTGAATTCTGTATGTAACTCAGTTATGCTAAAACAAAGTAAAATCAAACAAGTATTTGTGAAGAACCCAGGGTAATATATCTAATCCAACAGACATAACTCACTACACCCTATTTTAATTAGCTATTTGATCAAATAGTCATGTTTTAAAAAAAGATTTCATCCCATCCAAATGGATGATATTAAACAATTTGTATGTGGTAAACCTAGCATCCAATTCAATTAGTGCTATGCCCAAGCAATCCCCTTGACATTAAGGAGGGGTGTATAGAAGCTGCATTTAGCAAATTACTGATCTATTCATGATAATGCAATCTTAGCATTTTTCTTCTTGAGGTACTCAATAGTGCAATCAGATTTTTAAAAAAGCAATGTTTTTTTATCCTATGGTCCTTTCTCCCTTCGTTCACTTGCTGTTTACCTACCAAATCTAATTGGGTCATTGACTGTTAACGTTGAGTTCCCTTACTGGCAGCACATGATCCTGGGGTGCCTCTACAAGAGCAGTTTAAAGTTCTTTCAAAGTGCATTACAGATTTTACCTCTACAAGAGCAGAGTGCAAATCGGGGGTTGAGGCGCTTTTTATCTCCGCTTATGCGCATTATCGAATGCGCGTTAAATAGCGACTTAAAATTTACCGCGGGAGTTACAGCGCCTTATGGCCATGTAAACATGCAATTCTCCGCATGTAAACAACTTTATAGCACGTTTCATACAGCCCATAATGTGCTTCACCGCCTCTCGTGAATAGGTATTAGGAGTAAAAGCGCTTATCCATAAATGCACATAATTGGGCAACCGGGCGTCAAAGCGAAATCTTGTAGAGGGGACCCTAGTGACAATTAATGTTACACATTTTGGCTTTATTTTTATTTTTCTGAAACCAGTAAAAGTGAGGTCCTATTATGGTTTACTAGCAGTACAGTATTCACAAACTGTACAATATTTTTCAACATCCGGTTTTCATCCATTGTTGGAGTTTTAAATTATTTCATGTTCTGTTCTTCTCTGAACAAGAGGTATTCCTAATGACATAACAATGCACCAGGTTTTGGTGTATATGGCAACATTTCTCTTCATGAGGCAACTGGGATTCCTAATGCAATTGATATTCTACAGTAGTCTTTTTTTCCAAGCAAAACTAGATTGACTACATTTGTCATCTCATATGTATTAGTTTCTGATATAGATGTATACTGTTTAAGCTTTAAGTTTGCTTTAATGGGGGGGGGAACAGGTTGTACACAGTGCTTTTAAGGGCATGATTCTTTCCTGTATGCAAAGGGATCGCCATGAGGCATAAGAGAATCCTGTTTCCTCCTGGCCTTTCTCCCTTCAGTGTACACAGCTGGCATACAAGGAATGGTAGATTTGTGTGCACCTCCCATGTCCAACGCTCTGCTCAGTCAGGGAACACAAAAAGGGCTGAGTGGGGATAAAGGCATGTTATACAAACTTCCCATTCCCTGACTTGTCCTGCAAGAGCATCCCAGATTTATCCCCACAATAAATCTGTGTATAGCTGCTGCACCTGCCTGGGGGTGGATTGTGCCCCTGTTTTGTTACTGTGCATGCTTACTGCATTATTTCACTCCCAGGCTGAAGAGAGAGGGTACATGCACCTTCAACATTGCTTCATAGACACAGTTGCTGCTGGAAAGGACAATCTATGAGAATCGAAATGGGCAGAGTTTTAACAGTGCAATACTCTGCGGACTGCTTTCAATAATGTCCACCTGGCATAATAATTTAGAAAACCAAAGTATCTAATTTCAAGAAGTAGTAGTTCAGTTGGAGGGATCAAACGATGGCATGTAATTAGCGAACTAAACAAGCATTTTTATTTTGTTTTTTTAAAATGTCTAAGCCCATTTTTAATATTTGGCAAATGTCTGCCATTGTGTCTAGGTTTTTTAACTGATAATGCAAATGTTTTTGTTTATATGCTGCATGGCAACTGCTAGCTACTATGGCTATAATCCCAATTCCATTGAGGTCAGTATAAATAGAAACCTGCCTTACTCAAAAGTGACTGTAATCTTTTGCTTACCAGTTATGAATGGCTTGACTTTTTGAATCGAAGCCATTGTCCTGGACAGGGCAATATGAACTTTACTTGAAAAACAGTCCTGATAATCTCATTCTCAGAGAATCTAAATAACCCAACCACCACACCTGTACTCTAACTTTGTTTGGCTCTGAACTCCCAAAAGAGAACATCTTAGAATTTCAAAAGATCACATTTTTCTAAACGATTGATATGTCAGATACCATTTTTATTTGTTTATATCTCACTGGCTTCAATGGATTAGGATTGCATTATCCATCTGTAGCAGATAGGTTTGACATAATGAAAATTACATTGTTCCTCTTGTTACATAGTGTACTAGTCTAGTGGTACTCAGTTCAATACCTTAGATACTCTTGAAAATATGTAGAACAAGTCTCAATGAAAGCGGCAGCTCTTCCTCTTTACCCATTAATGTAATTTCTTGTAAACAAAGACTAGTATTGCCCAGTACCTTCAAGCCATCAGTATGGGATAGGGAACAACAGCAAAACTTTTTCCAATACTGGAAAGAGTTTATAACCTGAAAAGATTGTTCCATTGGTTCATCTCAACAGCTGGAAGAGTGACAGGTGAAAAAAAATGTGACAATACTTCTTGTGGTGCCTCAAGAGGTGACACAGAGTCGTAGCTGGGCCTGTAGCCAGTACACTGTGAATCACACAGCTTTCTGTCATTTGGTAACTACAAAGTTCTCCAGCTTCTTCTGCTGGGTACCACTAGGCCAGCATTCCCCAACCTGGAGCCCTCTGGATGTGTTGGTCTGCAATTCCCATCATTTCCAGCCAGCATGACCATTAGCCATGACAAGCAATGTTGGGAGGTGCAGCTCAATGCGTCTGGAGGGCGTGAGGTTGGGCGAGGCTGCAGCACTCTCACACTTCTCTCTGGAGATTTCTCAGTATCACCTGAGCTAGTAGTTTCAGTATTAATTAAACCACTGTTTGTCACCTCATTTTAAAATTGCTGTCTTCCATGTTGTTTCATTCATAAAATATAACATGTTATTTATAGAACAGTAACCTGTTGAAGTTAAAGCCTATTTTTCAGTATTTATGAATAGCCTCTGTATGTAAATTATGTGTGTATATATTGTAAGTATCTTGTATATAATGTAGGGATTTTGTGTTTCTGTATATATGCTTTCATCATATGATTGCTGGCTAATGCATTATGTCCATGATTCATTCATGTTGTATACCCAGGAAAGATCTGTCAGATGGAAGTTTCTCGAGAAATAATATGGTTGCCCAAACTGAAATTCTGTGTACTCAAGTTGCATCAAGTCACACTAATGTTAAAAATTATGGTTGGCATCTACTACTCTAGGTGAGCCCAAGGTCATGTGCTAGTTAACATCTTCTTTTCATCTTCTATGAACCATACACCCCCATGGTACACAAACTGATAACTAAAGTCCTCTGTTTCAACAGCAGTTGATATGTGTGGTGGAAAAGGGTAGTTGCTATTTGAAGAAAAAGAAGTTTAAAGCTCTTGTGGGGGTTCATAGAAGTAATTTCATGATTCTTTAGATCCTGGCCATGACAATGAGGGCTGTATTGAGTGCAAAAGTCCATGCATTCAAAGGCTTTGCTGTGTGAACACAAGTTTTTGGATATATGGGCATGAAGCTTTTGACTGGGCCCCTTCTGTATTACAAATGTGTACATTGCAATAAACATGAGTACCTTTTGAGTCCACAAAGTTCAGGTTTTCAGAGTACAATTTGCCATTGATGTTTTCAGTGACTGATTTTAAACTCAATATATCAAGCCTTCGTGTACAGGTATGATACTATGTGTATATATTGTATATGTATATATAGAGATACACACTGTATTGTTAGATCAACAGTTGAACTGCAATTGTTGAAAAAAGAGTGCTACACAGTTTCAATGAAACATTGTTTTAACTAACTAAAATAAAGTTATCTTAGAGATTGTGCAAGTATGAAATTTATTCTTGTATAAATAATACAGGGGTTTGCTTTTTAAAAAAAAACCTCACAATTAAAACTTACTCTGATAGAATAAAACTTTATAAGAAGAAACTTGGAGGGATTTCTTTCAATGCATGGAACTTCTGTTGGAGGAGGGAACCTTTCAGTCCAATGCAAAATTATCCATTTCTCAACCTAATGTATTTTCAGAATGCTAGTTAACATGAGTAAACATTACTATTTTCAGTAGTGGTTTTATGAAAATATTAAAGACAGAAATAACTTGTGTTAGGTATTAAAATAATCATGCCTTAAAATAGCATGAAGCTGCTTATGGCACCATTCAACTCCCATAACCACTGCATTACACAGGGTCTTATAAAAATAAATGCCTCAGAGTTATTCTCCCGAGTAAATGAGAAACCCAATTCTATTGGGTGTGTTTCAGTGGCTTTCCATGGGATTTATAGCTCTTGGAACATGAAGTAAAGTTACAGTGATAAAGATTTGTCTCATTCTCAAACATACAAACCCTTGCTAATACAAGTGATGAGGTTGAAATGTTTTCCAGGGTCCTCAAGAATTAGTTTGGGAGGGAAAGTTGAATGTTTTCCAGTTTGCAGGAATGAAATAATAATACAGATAAATCTCATCTGGACAATCCTATCTCAGATTAATAAACAGATATAAATGATCCTCCTGCACTGACACAAAGCTATTTTGCTCCTCTCTTCATACAAGTGGAGAAACGAGGCAGAAAGCTGCAGTTAATCATAGCTTCTGGTTGTTGTAGAGACCAAGAAATTATGGTTCATAGCTTCCAAACAAGCCAGAAATGAAGCTGTGGTTTACAGCTGGCTTCAGTATTCTCTTTTCTTTAGAAGCTGTTAGCTATAGATCCTGGTTTGGATGTAATGGGAAACTATGGTTAACAGGTGCTTCTGAGCTTTACCTGTTCCCGTGTGGGGTGGACCAAAATGGCTTCATACGAATCCATGAACCTTGTTCATATTTGGCTTCATTTCAGTTCTTGAAATAAGCTGCAATGGACAGCCAAGAATAAAAATGTCAAATAAAACGGGTTGTTCTTGCTGGGCTGCTAACCAGGCCCCACACACCCCTGCCAACCCACAAAGCTCCTGGCCCTGTTTTTCCTTCTTTGGGGGTGCTGAACCTCTTTTAACATGAGGGCCAAATTCCATTTTGGAGGAGCTTTCAAGGGCCACATTCCAGTGGTGGACAGGGCCAAAGGCAAAAGGAGTTGGACCAACAGCAAAAGGTTGGATGAAAGTACCAAAGTTACCAGTATAGTTTAGTTTAAAGCTCTTCCTGCCAGTAATTAAGACATAGGAAAGACCTTCTAACCTTTGAGAACGGGAATAACACTGCAAAATCCAGGGAACACCAAACAATTGTTCAGGGGAAAGGGTTGGGGACAATGAAGCGGCTGTGCCCATCTGGGGAACACCTGAAGACCAGATTGGGACTCCAGGTAGGCCAGATTGGGACTGCAGACCTGAGGTTTAACACACCTGTTCAACGTGCTATTGCCTCTTCATCTGCCCATTCAAAGCATGCAAGCATTGACAAGATTGGGGCCACCTCATCCACTTGCCTCGCACTCTCCCTCTGAAACGTGCAGATGGAGTCCATCGAGAGAAGGCAAGTGAATGGACAGCAGTGGTGATGAGGAAGAGGGCCCTCTCAGAGATGGGGACCTTCTGATGGCATCTTGCCCAAGGTTCCCCTAAAACCTGGAGCCTTCATTGATAATGAATACTGTTCCTGTTCTATGCAGGGTTGCCACATACCATACCTATGAAGTCTAGGCTTTTGATCACAGTAGGTCAGGGAGAGTTTAGTGGGTTGTGCAGCTTCCTCTATACCAATCTAACAAGAGAAGATGCACTTCCTGAACTTCTCTTGCCCCAGGGGCAATAGCATTCTTCACAGCCAGGCACCAGGCACCTAATTTATATATAGAACTACATGGATGGGGTGGATGGAGACCTATTTCTCTGTCAGCTGTAGAATAGATACCCTTTAAATAAGGGACTGTGGAACATTCTCCCCACTGAGGCCTGTCTGACGCCAACATTATCATCTTTTTGGTGCCAAGTTAAGATTTTCCTCTATTCCAAGGCTTTTTAACGTTCATTTTTATTGGTCCTGGTAGTTTTATTGTTCATTGTTTTAAACTGTTTAAAACTATTTTAATTTTTTTGTAAATTAAAGGTTTAATATTATGTTTTATCACATTGCGAACTGTTCAGAGAGCTTTGGCTATTGGGCGGTATAGAAAAGGAATGGATGGATGGATGGATGGATGGATGGATGGATGGAATGGGATTTGGGGGGAAACATGCCTCCATGCTGAATTCTATAAAACAATTTTTAGAGGTGAGCCATACATTCTTTATAGCTGCTTAGTTCTGGGCCATTTAACTGAGATGGCAAATCACTTACTTATGATGAAGTGTTTGAGAACTTCTCTGAATTGGAATGATGCCATCAACCAGATGGAGCAGAAAGGCTTTTGTGTCACATGCTCCTGACTCAGTCCACATTTATGTCAGGAGGCTCCAAACTTTCCATGCAAATTTGTAAATGTGCACTGGGTAGACAGCTGCACTGATATGAGTGAATTTGTTTAATTAACTAGGGTTTAATCATATAATGCAACATGAATAACTTGACACTAGTTTAAATTCTAGGTACACCTTATTTTTTCATTTTTTTTAAAAAAAATCCTTTTTAACTCAGTAGTTGCTTAGACAGATTGCTGGAATGGAAAACACAGATTTAAAAGTGTATCTTTCCCATCTTCAGTAATTTCAATTCATCCCCCAGTTAATGTCCCTCTTCCATCTCAAGAATAAGAAATTGTTTCATCAAAGGTTATTCTAAAGCCAAAGCAAATTGTATAATTAGACCACTTTTACAGACAAAAAGGGCTTCTCTTGTACATTTGCTTGTGATTCTTGGTCATGGCACCTACTCTGACTGCTTTTCCCGCCTCATTTCTCTGGGTGTGTTCAGATGATCATGAAGAAGGAAGAAACCATCGTGGCTTCTCCCCCTGCCCCTGCTGCATGTGCTATTTGCATAATCCCTGGCAAGAAAGCGCAGGTTGGTGTGTCATCCAAATCTGACACTGGGTGGAACAGGGATGACTTCATACCTACCCTGCAACCTCTACTGCATGTTGTAGGTTGTAGGGTGGGTATGAAGCTCCCCCCTGCACAATCATCCAAACCAAGTCTTCCTTTTATTATCCTGGCAATAATAAAAATGCTAGCAGGGTATGTAATGTATGCACAGCGGAGACTGACCAGAATTAAATGGTCCAGTCCTTCTAGCAATGAAAAACATGTCCTAATCTGTTTCGATTGCTACATCAATGGTCCAAGAACAAGAGGAGAGGATCAGGCCTCTGTTTTGTGCAGTTTGGTGGCACTACATGTTCTGGATAGGAAAAAAAATACACTCAAGACGTGGGATTGTGATTTTTGGAATAAATGTTTGAAATGAATTAATCAAATGGTGAGGATTGTGTAGGCTGATTGGGAAAATGTTGGATGGATTGACCTGTGTCTGAATTGTATCTGCTTTACTGTGATACAGCAGTGTGTATGTGTGTGTGTGTGTGTGTGTGTGTGTGTTTACAAAACAAAATAAAGTTAACAGAAAACAGATTTTGCCACTCGTGACACACTGTGTCAGGCTTGCAGTAGTAAGAAGGAATTTTAAAATGGAAATGCTGAAGGCTTTACCTATGCGGAAAACAGGTATCACACACACACACACACACACACACACACACACCCTTTGCAAGTAAGATGTACCACTATTGCTGGCAGATTTTGGGGTACCAATCTTATGCCATTTATCTGGGAGTAGGCTCCATTAAAAACAATGGGGCTTAAAAGTAAACATGTATGATTTCCAGTCTAAATGATCAATTTGTATTTTTCATCAGTATGAAACCATTTAGATTTTCTCAAGCACCAAAAGGTCTTGGTCCATCTCTGATGAATGGGAATCCACCAATTTAGTATGATTACTGTCCAAGTTTTGAATTGAGAATAGCGTAGGTCATTGTGTCATGTGTGTATGGATTTGGTGTCATTACACCAGCCTTCCCCAACCTGGCACCTTCCAGATGTGTTGGACTACAACCTCCATCATGCATTCATTCATCAGCAGCTTCTGTATGCTGCCTAGCTTACATGGGGAAAGCCCATGACATCAGATTGTGCATGGAAAAACATGCACAATCACTGCGATCAACTTAACTAGACTTGTGTAACTGAACATCTTTGAATAAGCTGCCTTTTCATCCAATTACTCTCATAAATGCTACCAGACATTATACCAGATCTGCCTGTAGAAAAAACAACAAAAAAACCAAAAACAAATAAAAGAATGTCTGCCATTGCTAACAATTAACAATTTACTGGTGATCTCTGCTGCCCACAAGAGTTTTCTCATTGGCTGAATTCGGACGACACAATAAGCAACTGGGGGTGGGGGTGGAAACAATCATCAGTTGTACTGACTATTGTGTCGTCCTAATGCTGCCATAGTCAACTCAGCGCTGATCCTAATCCACATCACAGTTGATTATTTATTACCATATTGTGTGGGGAGTACCCCCTAGATGAACAACTGTAAAGTTGATTATTACCCCATCATTGACTATCGTGTTGTCCAAATTCAGCCATTGACTTCAATGGAGTGGACACCTTTCTGAATGCAACATGTAGTCCACTCAACCTGGAACTACATGTGCTCACTTCGAACACATACAACTGTATTCATAGTCACATGTGATGATGTCTTTTTCATCAACAAAAGCACTTCTGCTTATTTGACTTTAGACAACTACATCTATTTCAGCTTGTTCCAAACTAGACCCTGTTATCCCAAGAACTATTATTCTAATGAAATACATTGCTAACTTTAGATACATTTTTCATTCCCTCTTGAAAAAAATGCATTATATAACTAGTGAGTACTTTTTACTATAATTTCGGTGTCTGATCTTTCTTTACTATAAATAGGAGACACGTATCCTGAAAGGCAAAGTTAATCTTTAAAGAGGATCAATCAAACAAAAATATATTTTAAAGTTCACATTTCTCTCTCTTATTAAGCATGATTTTAGGGCTATTTTAATGTTCATTTCCTGACAGATTTCTCTGATGAATTTGACAGATGCAAAGTCAAAGCATAGGCATTCATCATATTTTATACTTAGATTTACAACTTGGATTAGTGCTGGGATTTATGGCTAGAAGAGGATCATTGGAACTTCAGAGGTTTGTTCTTTTCACGTGAACTTTGGAAGAAAGAACTGGAAGGCAAACATGGTTTAAAGTTGGGACCATTCTATCCCATGATGTTTGTTTAGAAGAAAGGCTTGCTTTGCCCCAAAGATGAAACACACACGCATACAAAACCTTGAAAGAAAATTAAAAACAACAACACCTTAAATCAGGGGTTGGGAACCTTAAGCTCAGAGGTCAAATCTGTCTTACCTGGGGTCCCATTCTGGCCCTGCAGAGTTCCCCAGATAGCCATGCCCCCTTCCCCATGCCCCACCCCTTTCCCCTGACCACTGATGGCTTTGTGAAGTTTTTTCCCTATTCTAAAAGATTGAAATGCTTCTCTTGAGGGCCAAAATAAATGTTCTGTTTAATGTTCAGAATAAAGGTGTGGGTTTTTTTAACCCCGGATGCCTCTACAAGAGGCATTTAAAGCTCTTTCAAGGCGCATTAAAAAATTTACCTCTACAAGAACGGAGTGCAAATCGGGCGTAGAGGCGCGCTATCCCTCCGATTATGCGCATTATCAAATGCGCGTTAAACAGCAAGTTTTATTTTGCTCCGGACGTTAAAGCGCATTTTGACTATGTGAACAAGCGCTTATGCGCATTAACGACTTGTAAAGTGCATTTTGGACATCCGTTAATGCGCTTCGCCACCTCTCGCCGCCTCTCGTGCAGAGGTATTAGGCGTAAAAGCGCTTCAGCGATTATGCGCATAATCGCCTAACCAGGCGCAAAAGCGAATCCTTGTAGAGGGGACACCCTTGTGTGTGTGTGTTTTAAAGGCCTCCATTGAATGCATACTTTTTCCTGTTTTTAACACACATGTGCCCTCAGACCCGCGCCCGGCCATGCCTGGGCGCGGTGGGGGCCAAATTGCGGTGTGGGGGAAGAGACGAGGCGTGGAGGCAGCCTATTGGCTGCTTCATATGGCGCCACGCAATGGAGGGAGCTGCAGCTATTTAAGCAAGCTGCAGGCCTCCCTCCACCTCTTTCAACGGCTGCTGCTCTTCGGCTGCTCTTCAGCGACGGGGAACGCAGGGCAGCCAAGGAAGAGCTGACGAGGCCTTGTGGGCCTCAGGTCGCGGCGGACCATGGGATCACGGACCGCGGGAGCTCTGGAAGAAGGGAGCCGGGGAGGGGGGACCCATCCCACCAGATCAGGAGGTTCGGTGTCGGGGGAGGGTTTCGCCTACCATAGTGCAGGCCTTCCTGCTTGCAGCGCAGGCTCACCGGGCTTCTCCGAACGGCGCAGTAGCGAGCCGCTCGGTGCGGGGGGGCGCGGGCGGGCTGTGGGGTCGGCTTTGCGAGCGTCGCGCCCGGCGCTTCCTTTGAACGGCCTGTGAGCGGCCGCGGGGGCGAGTTGTTGGACGAGCGGGGCGTCGTGGGCGGGGCGCGAGCCTGGCTGGGCGAGCGTCGTGCCTGGCGCTTCTTTGGTACTGGCCTCGGGAGCGGCCGCTGAGGCGATCCGCTTGCGCGCGGGGAGCCTCGGGCGGGGCGTGAGCCCGGCCGGGGTTGCGTTGTGCTCTGTGGCAAGGGGGGCAAGTTCTTCGGGGTGTGGGAGGGGCCTCTGTTCCCGCCAGGCAAGTGCTGGGGACGGCTTGAACAAACTCTGAGCAGCTGGACACGCGAGTCCCTGCTCGCGTCGGGCAATTTGTAGCGTGTGTTAAGGGAGTTCCGGGGGGAACAGAGAGCTCTGTATTGGAGGGGGCGAAGTTTACTATTATAAACTCCCCGCCCCAACCACAATTCTGGAAAGTCCCTGTGTGGCAGCCCCTGAGCCTCCACTTATTGTTTCTGGGTGTGGGGGGGTGCAGTTTAGCCACTTTTATATGCAAATTTTTAGGCAGTACGAAAGTACAGTGCCTTTCCCAAGGATAGTGATTCACATAACTCATTTATAATAATATCACGATATTATAATGCCTAATTGGATATTTCTGGGATATTATAACGACTAATTGATATTTCTGGGATATTATAACGACTAATTGATATTTCTGGGATATTATAACGACTAATTGGATATTTCTGGGATATATACATATCCTTATTCCTATAGACATATACTTAGATTTAATTTTCAGTGAATTGATTTTGATAAATAACTTAGAGGTGGTTATCATAATGCCCTCAAAGAAAGGTGTAGGGGGCGCTAAGGGCAAGGGGAGAGCGCCTCGCCCGACACAAAAGCGTGTGAGGGAAAGACATGAATCGTTTTCTGATGAGGAACTGGATCCTCGATTGGCAGTACTAGTAGCCAGAATGCAGGCGATGGAAGAAAGGCAAGGGATACCTGGGGGGGATACACCTGTAGGAGGATCACTTCGGACTAGGAGTCAAAGGCAGGAGGACTTAATGCTCTCCCTCTCCAATAGAATGGACGCCATCGAGGCATCCACAATGCAGGACGGCGGTCAGGAGCTGATGAGAGGAGAGCAGAGTCAGGATTCAGCTGTCTTCCAGTCACTTCCGTGTGAACCTCACAGACAACTCCTCCCAGGAAGTGAGACACTGCCAGTGCTGGCAGGGCAGGGAGCTCAACCAAGAGCACAGGGTGAGTGCAGTACACAACACAATGCAGCCCTGCCACAGACCATGGGGGCCTTTCCCTTTCCATGGGGTTGGCACCCATGGTTTGCGGGAGTAAGTTGGTCTACGCCGAACACTGGGGCAGCTCACAACAGTACTGGGGGTCGGTTTGGGTGCAATCCTAACATAGACTCTCATATAACTCCTGGGCAGGCAGACAGGCAGCAAGAACGGGTAGTACCTAGTGGACAACAGAACTCTTATTTACTAGGATCAGGGGGTGGGATCACGTTGTTCAATCCTTCAGGGAGCGATCCCACACCGGCCGCTGTACCTGTTGCGGCTGGGGGTCCTGCAATGGGTAGCACCATTGCAAGTAATGCAGTGACACCTTCTCAAACAAGCACGGTGTCAGGTGATCAGGGAGCAGTTTCTCCTGAAGCAGCGTGTGCTGTGGTGTGGCAAGGACCAGCAGGCTCCGATTCTTCGAAGCCTGTAAGCGTGGGGCAAGTGATAAGAGATCCGTACGAAGGGGCGGACCATGGTGCGATCCCTTCTGGGAGCACTGCTGCCCCTTTGGGGTATCATCTCCTTGGCACCACCAGGGAGAAGATTTGGAAAGGGGAATATATGGACATATTCGCCCTGTTGTTCAGGGAACTGGAACATAATGAGAAAGACAGGACCATTGATAAAGAGGCAGAGAGATTAAGAAAAAAGAGGGTGGCAAGGACATGGGCTAACTGGTTGCCCGGGTTCCTCATTTATATGGGCGTTGTTCAGCAACGCTTTCCCCACAAGGGCATAATTCTGACTAAATATCTCGATATTATTTATCGAGCATATTCAGAATATGAAGGCGGGGCTTGGATTTCCTATGATGAGTCGTTCCGTAGAAGAGCGGCATTTGATCACACACTCAGATGGGACGCCAAAGATCAGGATTTATGGCTGCAATATATGACGCCAGCAAGACCTGGAGTAGGGGAAAGAGCAGATAGCGGCCACATCGTGGCTAAATTGCAACCCGTCACTACCTACAAGGGGAGTGCGGGGCAGGGGGTTCAATCCCGTCAGCCCTGTTGGGAGTTTACTGCGCGGGGGCTGTGCACTCATTCACCTTGTAGGTACAGACACGAGTGTTCCATATGCGCGGGACATCACCCTGCATCCAGCTGCCCAAGAAATAAGAGTGGGAGAGGGAACAATAGAGGAGGACAAGGGCCCAGAAGACAAGGCGGACAGCCGCCTCCTCCAAAAGGGCCCCAGTCCGATCAGACTAGAACAACTTAAGCGTCTATTGGTTAGATATCCAAAGAGGCTTGACGCGGTATACTTAGATGAGGGTTTCACATTTGGCTTCCGCATCCCTTGCCAGGGGCCCAGGTTTGCCTCTGTTTCACGGAATCAAAAATCAATTGATTCTATGGAACTTTTGGTTCAGCAGAAAATTCAGAAGGAAATTGTTGCAGGCAGGGTGGTAGGCCCGTATGCTAGGCCGCCAATGCCACTATTAAGAGTCTCGCCCTTAGGCATAGTGCCCAAAAAGACCCCAGGGGAGTATAGATTGATTCATAATCTATCTTTCCCTAAAGGGACATCAGTTAATGATGCTATACCTGAACACTTGTGTTCGGTAAAATATGCATCCTTTGATTCTGCGGTGGCCATGGTAAGGAGGCAAGGAGTGGGTGCCTTGATGGGAAAATGCGACATCAAGGCCGCATTTCGCCTGTTACCAATACACCCTGGGGATTTCAACCTATTGGGTTTTTGTTTTAAAAATCAATACTACGTGGATAGGACATTGCCCATGGGATGTGCTATCTCATGCGCAATGTTCGAGAAATTCAGTTCATTCTTGGAATGGGCCTTGAAAGACAGAGCGGGGGGCAGGAAGTGGTTCATTATCTGGATGACTTCCTGTTTGCTGGGCCAGGAAGGACATCTAAGTGTTCATTCCTGATGCAAGAATTTCACAATTTAGCGGAGGAGCTGGGTGTGCCACTGGCACATGAAAAAACTGATGGTCCAGTGACGAACCTCATGTTTCTGGGGATCGAAATCGATTCTATCCATCAATGTTGCCGGTTACCGATGGAGAAATTAGTGGCCTTGGGCAACAGGCTTAGAGAAACATCACGTGCAAGAAAGATCTCTTTGAGGGAATTGCAGGAGCTGGTAGGCCATCTGAACTTTGCGTGCAGGGTCATTGCTCCAGGACGCGCCTTTCTGCGTCAATTTTGCAATGCAATGTCAGGATTGCGTTGTCCACATCACCGGGTTAGGATGACTGGGCCCATGCGCGAAGACATAGGTGTTTGGCTGGAGTTCCTGCAGAGCTTCAATGGGGTTTCCTTTTGGAGACGTGAATTACTGCTAGGGGCGCAGATGCAGGTCCATTCGGACGAATCGGGCTCATGGGGATTTGGAGTGATCTGGAAGGATCGCTGGTGCGCTGAACAATGGCCAGCAGAATGGAAGGCGGAGGGTCTGTGTAAAGACCTGACGTTACTAGAATTCTTTTCAATTTATGTAGCAGTTCATATTTGGGCATCTGAATTGGCTAATTCAACGGTTCAATTCTGGTGTGACAATCAAGCAACTGTTCATGTAATCAATACCTTGACGTCACACAACCCTAGGGTGATGAGAGTAGTACGTGCATTCACCTTGCACTGTCTTCAATATAATATCTTGTTCAGAGCACGGCATATTCCGGGCATGAACAACGATATCGCTGATGCTTTATCGCGTCATCAGGTGCAGCGGTTCCGGGAATTGGCTTCCTGGGCACGGGAAACACCCGAGGAGATGCCTCCTGCACTGTGGCAGATTGGAGGGACGAAGTAGAACAGGCGGTGTGGCAGTCATTGGCCCCCAGCACCAGTGTTGCTTACCGGCGGGCAGGTAGGGAATTCGCAGCATTCCGGACTACCACACAATTACAGCCGGATTGGCCGATACCGGTAGAACATATTTTACAGTTCTGCGTTTATTCCCGCAGGAAGGGCCTCGGTGCCCGTACTATAGGAGGTAAACTAGCGGCATTGGCTTTTTGGGCCAAAATAAAAGGGGTGCAGGATAATACGGAGGACTTTAGAGTGCGGCGTACTTTACGGGGTTGGGCACGCGGGTCCCCAGGGACCCCGGACAGGAGGTCCCCTATATCTGCGAATATACTGTTAGGACTGAGGGCTCTATGGCCATCATTGTGTAAATCAGGGTTTGAGGCTGCCTTGTTTCATGCTGCATCTTTGACAGCCTTTTTCGGGGCACTTCGGATATCTGAGCTAGTAGTCAGGTCTAAAGAGGATCGGTCCGGGAGGGCCCTGCAGTTTTCGGACGTGCAGATTGAGGCGGACAGGGTACACATCCGCTTAAGGCGATCCAAAACGGATCAATTAGGTAGAGGCCTTGATGTACTGTTGTTCCCTGCATCAAGTCCAGAATTATGCCCCGTTAGGGCTTTAGGTGAATTTATTGCCTTGAGAGGTCATGCCCCGGGAGTCTTGTTTGTGCACAGCGATGCTGCCCCATTGACTAAGTTCCAGTTTTGGGCAATAACGAAGCGTGCGCTTAAGAGTTTAGGTTTAAGTGATGTGCAATTTGGCACACATTCATTTAGGATTGGGGCCGCATCAACCGCCGCATCGTTAGGTTTTACTAATCAACAAATTCAGGCCGTGGGGAGATGGCGCTCGGGGGCGTTTAGGGCATACGTGAGGCAGCTGCCGCATGGTGGCACGGTCGTGGCCGGCAAGTAATGCTGTCATGTTTCACTCTTAGATCCTTGGAAAGGGTTCACCCAGCTGAAAGTGATCATCTGCGGCCATAGTATGATATTTTGGGCCAGCAGGCGGGCTGCCACGTCGAGTCACGGATTACATCTCGGGTTGGAGCAGTACGCTGATATTGAGTGGTGTGGATGCCGTGGCATGCGGTGGGGAAGTTTACTTCCAACATTATTGCACCAGCAGCGGTTCGTGGCTCGGCCGCAGGTATTGCTCATACATCTTGGGGGCAATGATTTGGGGCAGCTGAAAGGCAAGGCCCTCATATGGCAAATACGAGCTGATTTGGAGAGCCTGCGTATGCGTTGGCCCGGGGTCCGCATCATATGGTCCTGTATTCTCCCACGAGTTACGTGGGGAAGAGGGGTTGACATCAAGGCATTGGAGCGGGCCCGGAGAAGGGTGAACACTGAGGTTTACAAGGATCTGGTGGGGCATGGAGACATTAGCCTACGGCACCCCAAGATAGAGCGTACCAGGAGGGAGCTGTATAGGCAGGACGGAGTTCATTTGTCCAACAAAGGGAATGACATTTTCTTAACGGATCTGCAGGGGTGTTTGAGAGAAGTAATTCTAGGTAGTGTGGGGGGGGAGTGACTAAGCGGCCGCTTGTCACCCCCTGTGGCGGTTAGGCGTGGACATCTAGGGTGGGTGGAGGCTGGTAAGCATTCTCAGGCACCATTGTGGTGAGGGGTAGAGCCTGAAGCCCAAGGCTGGGAGCCGTGCGGCAACAGCTGGAAGGTTAAGGCTTACCTCTGAGGCTAACCTTACTCACATCCTCGGAGCCGTGTGGCACGGGGGTAGCGACGCAGGAATGCCTCCCTACCCAAAGGGAAGCCCCGGGAGTGGCGCGATGGCAGGCGCCACCCCACGGGGCAAGAATGGCTTGCCCTTTCCTAGGACGGCTCAGTACGAAGCCATTACTTAGATGCCCGCTTAGGTTTTCCCTTATGCAGATCCGACTTAATAAACGTGGCCCATATTTAAATCCAAATATGTTGTCTCGTCTCTTTATTTCACCCTACACTCACGCAAAGACCCCCACATGGAATTTCTGGAGAAAAAACAGGTTCAGGGAAGATGTTTAACACATACATCCTCCTGGGGCACCATGGTCCTGATTCAAACTGGGGCCTTGTGCACTTACACAAGAGTAAGCAAAATTATCATGCACAGTTAACACCCACCAATGGAATGCAGCTCCTATTATTACACCACCCCTGAAATCTGGATCTCAGACTTTTCCTCGTCTCAAATTTGCTATGACACCTCAATGATTTTAAAAACCCAGTTCAGGTACCATAGAGGTGCCTGTTTTGTTTTTGACTAGGGGCAGATAGAAGCCTTGGATGGGAACATAGCACAGTGTATGTTGTACTGTGCATTGCTTCTGTCCCACATCTGAATTCTGAACCGAAGTGGGGTGATTCAGACCAAATCGGTCCAGATCCAAATCAGATCCAGATTGGTCCGAAGAAGGATGAATCAATCTGAATCACTTCAGACCAATCTGGATGATTCCAAAGGCCATACAGCCTGTATGGGAAATGTAGCAATTTGCTTAGATTAGGGAGATGGAGAGGAGGAGTTCAAGCTGTCTAAATTGGTGACCATCACTACCTCTTATAGTAGTGAATTCCATTGTTTAATAATGCACAGTGTGAAGAAGTATTTCCTTTTATCTGTCCTGAATCTGTCACCATTCACCTTCATCAGATAAATCGTGTTCTAGTATTATGAGGGAGGGGGAAGAAACTCTCCCTATTTTTTTCTCCATACCTTCCATAATTTTGTACATCTCTATCATGTCTTCCCTTATTCACCTTTTTTCTAAGCTGAACATCCCTAAATGGTGTAACCTTAGGGGAGTTGCTCCAGCCCCTTGGTAATTTTGTTGCCTTTTTATGCACCTTTTCCAGATCTACAATATCTTTTTGGTGACCAGAATTGTGTGGTCACATCAAAGATTTATATAAGGGTGTTACATTATTGGCACTTCTGTTTTGATTCATTTTCTAATGATGCCCAACATAGAATTTGCCTTTTTCACAGCAATCACAGACTAGGTCGACATTTTCATCAAGCTGTCCACCACAACCCCAAGATCTCTTTCTTGGTCAATCAGCAGCAGCTCAGTTCCTATCAGTATATACAGGAAGTTAAGATTTCATGTCCTAAGGTGCACCACTTTACATTTTACATTTGCCATTTAAATGGTCGTTCACCAAGTATGAGAATATCTTTCTGGAGCCCTTCACAATACCTTTTTGTTTTAACCACCCTAAATATTGTAATGCCATCAACAAACTCGGCCACCTCATTGCTCACCCCAACTCCATATTGTTTGTGGCTGGGCACTATTTATCTTGCCATTCCTCTTCCCTCCCCTTTAACATTCAAGTGTCAGTTTTGTTGTTGTTCGACCCAGAATAGTTGTTTTAAATGGATATTGTATTTATAATCTGTTTTTATGCTTTTATGCTTTTTTAACTTTTGTATATCGGTTTTTTTCATGTTTAATGTTTTTAATTTTTGTAAACCGCCCAGAGAGCTTTGGCTATGGGGCAGTATATAAATGCAATAAATAATAATATAATAACACATGCAGACTGGCAGCAGCAAGCACGGCCAGCGCAAAACATTTTGCTGCCTGAGATAGAGGACAAGATGATGGTGCCCCCTTCCCCATTCCATGTACAGAAACTAGCTGGATTAATAGTTGAGAAGGAATAGCTGCAAGGCTGCCACTATTGCCCCCCTCCCCACCCCGGTATCTGCTGCCTGAGATGATCATGTCACTCTGCCTAATGTTAAATCTGGTCCTGGCAGAAAGTGAATACTAAGAAGAGGGAAAGCAACTGTGCTTTTTTTTTGTTCTAAATTGGCCAGTGGCACAATCTAGTGGTTCACCACTGCTGTGTAAGTCTGAAAAGCATATCAGAAAGGCGTATATATATATGGGCCTATATATGGGTGTCAAACACAGTTACAACTAATTTATTTAATTCTTGGCTATTTGTTAGATGCTCACTTCATTACATTTACTTGGCTAGGCCCATTTCACTTAAATCAATCAGGGAGAATGGTGGGGGTTGGGGAGAACTCTTTGATTATTTCCCAGGGGCTTTGAGTCAGACCTTGAATTCTTTCCTTGAAAAGAGAAGAGTATATTTGCCTGCTGTTAATGGATTATTGGTGGGATTCTGCTGAAAAGGCATAATTTGTCCAGGCTATTGTTGGCGCATAGATTGTTAGAACTCCTGAGAATCATTGTTTCTATAATTAATTACTTGATCTTTTATTACTAAGGACCTGATTCAGCAAGGTCCTCTATCATTCTAACCACACAAACAGTCCCTTTATGCTAACCCACACATAAAAGCATTTCAAAGGAAAAGAAGGGTGGTGTCTCATCTCCCCGCCTTTAAATTATTGGATAACTGAGTTCACTGGAAACTTTTAAAAGCATTTCAAGCATGTTATTTATTTTAGCACCCTCAAAAGTCGCTCTTTAAAATACTTTATTAATCAAACTTATTTCCGCTTTTATCCTTCTTACAGAACCATGTTGTTCTCTAAAATGTTTATACATGCTGAATACCCCGCGATAGGGCATTTAATAACAGCAGCAACCAGATTATACAGGAAAGTACATTCTTATCCTGCTCATTTTAAATGGATAATCTCAAATGTGTATTCCTTATTAGGGCTTAAAATTCTCTATAAATCATAAAACTCAAAGTAAAATCAAAATTCCAAAATATGTAATAACTAAGCACACTACTTTAAACTGTTAAATGTGATAGGTCTGAACCTTCTAGTCATTAGATTCACTCTTGATGTCAGGCAATTCTCTTACTACTCTTTGTCTGAAGCTCAAAGTTTATACAATAACAGAAATGTGTGAATACATCCTTTTTCTTAAACTTTTTCATACAGCAGCCATGGTGTAGTGATCTGGATTAGGACCATGGTGCACGTAAAAAGGAATTAAGCCTTTCCACCTGTGCCATTTTCTCAATTAGAATTTACCCACAAAACTGCCATTTGCCCCATTAGGAAAAACGTAGATGCACATCTTATTTAGAGCCAAAGAAGGATTAACCCATCAGCACCATGGACTGCCAGCCCTGCAAGTATTTAAAATGTTTAAAGAGAATGGAGAGGCATTCATGCACTTCTGTTATCATGTCTACATTGGCCTTTAGTCCTGACAATGATGATGTGCTATCCAGGGTGATCTATAATGACAGTTTCCTCTGGCCAAAAGTAAGACAAAAGAGGGCCATATTTTGACAATGTTTATTTTCTTCTACTCCATCCTTTTCCAATCTGGTGCCCTCCAGATGATTTGGACTTCAACTTCCACCAGCCCCAGTATTCCAATAGTCAGGAATGCTGGAAGTTGTAGTCCAGGACATCTGGAGGGCATCAGTTGAGAAGGTTGTTCTTTAAGGTTTTATTCCCTCCTGCAGAACAAGGCAAGAGAGAGGATTTGCATGAAAGATATAGGGACAGATAAAAAGAAAACAGCATTTTATGAAGGTATGCATGATGGTGATAAAGTACAATGATACAATAATGCAGAGGACAGTTGTGTAATTATGCTTAAGTCTGAGTTGAAAAATTAAGTGTTAATATAAATATGCTGGAGTCAAACAACAATAAAACCTAATTATCAGATAAATCATCAATGTTGTCGTTGCTTCACTACATACAGATGAACTATGTGCAGAGACTAACATTTGCCTCTTTTTAAATCTAGATGCAATTCCGCTTACAATGTAATATATTTACATCAAGACTTTTCCAGCTAATCTTCACCGCGGCTGTTCTAAATTTCATCTTCAAAACATGACACTTTCTCATTGAAAACTGCACACTTACAATGTTCTCTCTGGACATTTGAACAGAGAGGCAACTGATAAAGGCAATTAGGACTGGCTGACTGAATTCTTAGTATATTTTCCCGTACAATTTTGATACTCCTCCTATCAGTCAACATTAGACTGACCAGACGCCCGGATTTGTCCGGACATGGCAGGGAAATGGGGTGCAAATCCACATCCGGGCGGAAAAAACCGTTTTGGGGGGCCAAATCCGGAAATTTAGCCCCCCAAAAAGGTGACCAGGTGGCCCTGGGGCGAGCCGGGCCAACTGGGGGGCGGCGGGGGCAAACTGGGGCGGCGGGGGGTCACGCGGCGGTGGCGCGAGGCTGGCGGCGCGAGGCACCTACCGGCTGGGGCGTCCGTTTCCCTCCGGTGCTCGGAATCTACTGAGAAACAGGCTTCGCGGCCTGTCCCTCAGTAGCGCGCCGGGTGATGACATCATCAGTCGGCGCACTGCTGAGAGACAGGCCAGGAAGCCTGTTTCTTAGTAGATTCCAAGCACGGAGGGAAAGGGACCCCCCCAGCAGCAGCAGGTAAGGAGCGTGGGGCGGGGGGGGGCGGGGGGGCGGGGGGGAGTGGGGGGGCGGCGCGGGTGCTCGCGGCAGGTGGGGGGGGCGCGGGTGCTCGCGGCGGGGCACTTACCTGCTGGGGCTTCCCTCGGGTGCTCGGAATCTACTGAGGAACAGGAGCCCTGCCCGCTTTTGTACCTGGTCACTCTAGTATAGCTCCTGCAGCTTTAACTACAGTGATGAAGAGGGAATTTCACCAGGTGCTGCATGCATACAAATGATACCAGCTGAAATTCCCTTCTTTACACAACTGTTAAAGATACAGGAGCCCTGTCCTCCTTTTCATATGGTCACCCTAGTGTTTGAAGCTTTCAACATTATAACCATATGGTCCAAACTTTTAGAAAAAGGAAGGGAACAGTGTATGTGTGTAGGTGGGGAGGGGGAAAGATTAAAAGGAATGTATAGCTACCTATCCCAAGGAGAGATCACAAGGAGAGATCTGAAGACCAGGTTATGATGGATCCAGATGAAGGTTGAAAGAGATCTCTCCTAGAATCCAGGGTATAGAACTCAGCAAAGTCCAGGTAGGGAAAATTAAGCCACGTAGAGAGTGTAGAAAATATTTAAAAATGAAAAGATCAAAATCAAATAGAGGGTGAAAACAACACCAAGCTGCTCACACCCTAAGAAAACAACACCCTAAGATCAGTGGGCTTTTCAATGGTGACAGCCCGTCTGTGGAATGCCCTCCCCAGAGAAGCTTGCTTGGTACCTATGTTGTGGTGTTTTCATCACCCGATTATTTTAATAAGTATTTTAGTGCTCTTCGCCCTATGCACCTTTATTTTCTGCTGGTTTTACTGTGCTGTTGTGTTTTTACTGTTTATGGCTGACTTCATTTTGGTTTTATTATGTGCTGTTTTTAATTATTGTTTTATTGTTTGTATGTTATTTTTTAATTATTGTACACCACACAGAGAAGTTGGGTTATTGGGTGTAATAAATAGAAAGCATAATGAATACATAAACAAGGAACACAATTAAAGTCCTATTGATTACAATGAGAAATGCCCTATCCTGTGTCCAGCTTGTGATATCATTTTAAGGTTTTCTTTTATTGTCGTATGCTTGGAGAGAGAGAGAAAGCATGCACAGACTGCTATCACTGTGCTTTAATTTCATGTATTGACAATGACAATGACATATCAACGTCCTCAGCTCCTTCCTGGAGACAGAGGCCAGCTCATGGACCAGCAGCTAATTACCTCAGAAGCTGTGGTTAGAGTTGTATTTTCATTGGAGTTCTACTGTTGAAAATTCTGACCAGCAAAATATCTCAATCTATGCCAATATGAGCGAGATTTCCTAAAACTTTTGCTGGGTCTCTCTTTTCCTCTTCCTTTTCTGCAACATTTTTGTTGTTAGGTATTGCTATGTCAATGAGGTAGTTGTGTTTTCCTTTTATATTTATGACTGTTCTTGTCCCAGAATTGTTCTGTCCCAGCATAGCATGGCTTAGCTTGAGTTTGAGTGTGTCTGGATCTCCTAGGCTCTGAAAGCATCTTTTTGGAGAGCACCTGCTGGTTGCATGTTCTCTGCACACTGAGGCAATGTAAATTCAGTATATACTTGGATAAAAGGAAGGAAAGATCCTTATCTAGCATTGTAATAATGGGCATCTGTTCTGGCCTATCTTTGAATTGTACTGACCATGGTCTTGTTCACATGGCTAATGAATCAGAGATATAATCACACATTGTTAGATTAGTTTCTCACTGATCAACCAGAAGTTGAAACAAGCTAAGAGGCGAGAAGTGACTACAACAAGCCTTTAGTCCATTTTGTTCCATGGCTAATGTTTGCAGGGTAATCATATTTTATACTCTTCCTGCATGCTAGGTTGCTAGTTTGTTGTACTAGATTTCTCTGCACTTGTCCACTGCTTCATTTGTTCAATGGTAACAGTATGCTGAATCTGTGAGTATGGATATGAGAAAAATGATGGGGAAAGAGTGTTAAACGTTAGGAAAGTTTAGACTATTGTAATCCAGTGAAAGATTTGCAGTCAGAAAAGATATTTTAGGGAAGGGGAGACTCTGTCACACAGAGTATAGTAAAAGCTTCAAAGAACAGCAAAAGCTACAAAAGTAGAAGTGAGTGAAATTAATTTCAGATACATTCAATGTCTCACTTGTTCTTTATTTCAGTGATTTTAACATTAAGATGTTGTGTAGAACAAGTTTGTCTTAATTGTATGCTGTGAAATCAGACATGTGACCAAGGCCATGTTTGGGTGGGCACGCCCCCTTGGAGATGGACATGTTGGTGGGCACGCCCCCTTGGGGCGGCCATATTGTCCTCCTTTTTGGTTTCCAAAATATGGTCACCCTAGTCAACATGAACAATCCCTTGAAGTAGCAAAAATGAAGCGTGTCTCCAAAATAGCTATTTTCACATTAGCTGATAGATCAAACTTCATTTTTTTTTACCTGATAAATGGAGAATTATTTAAAAGTTAAAATAAGTATGCTATTATTTATTTAAAACTTATTTACAGATTAGGCTGGTCAACTAGGTTTTATGGTTACTTGTTTTAAATACACTGTTTTGTTATGGAAGCAGCTATTTCCTTATTCTAATTCACTTTCTTCTCAAACCTAGTCACCAAATTGCCTGTCATGTTCCCCTCTGTCTCAGAGGAGAAGGAGGGTTCATCCAGTGAGCCATGCTCTGCTAACACAGGATTTTACAGGATCTTCCAGCCAGAGAACATGGCTTTACTAGACTCCTTAGACCCTCTGATATAGTCTTCACTGCCTCCATACTGTAGGGCCAATGGCTGCAGAATTGGGCAATGGCCCTTTAAGAAATACAGAAGACCCTCAGAGGGGGCAGGATTAACAGCAAATCTAGATCAGCCAAGCTTCAAATGTTGATTAGACAACTGGTCTTTGTGTATGAGTTTCAGCCAGTACCTGTCAGTGATTTGTCCAGGGTCTGGCCTGGCCTTACCAGATGAGACCTTGCTTCACTGGGTGTGACCTTGCTTTAGCAAATGTGATCCAGCCCTCCCAGGCAGTACCACCACTGCAACCAATCTCCTGTTGGAGCCCTATGCTGAACTAGGACAAGACATTGCCCTTGTGCTACCTCTACCCCAGTTAGCTCACCCGGAACGTCTCAGAGGACTAGACCTAAAGTTATCCCTCTAGTTGAGAACTCATTGGAAGTGTACAATGATTTAAAAAGTCTTATTTTATTATTTATTCATTTCATTTCTATTACACCCAATAGCTGAAGTTCTCTGGGTGGTTCACAAAAATTAAAAACTTAAGGTATAGCATAAAATATAAAATATGGAAGTTCAAAACCACAATATAAAAATACAACCAAAACACAACCAAGCAACAATGCAGAGATTTAAAATTCAAATCTAAAATTCAGATTTAAGACAGCAGAGCTAAAAGACTAGGATGCTAAAATGCTAAATACTGGGAAAATAAAAAAGGTATTCACCTGGCACTGAAAGGAGTACAATGTAGGTGCCGGATGACCTTCTCTAGGGAACTCGTTCTACAGCCAGGGTGTCACAGCAGAAAAGGCCCTCTTCCTGGTACCCACACATCTCATTTCTTTTGGCAGGGGTTCATGGAGAAGGGCCCCTGAAGATGATCTTGGGGTCTTAGCTGTTACATTCACCAAGACAAATGATTTCTCACTGGCAAGCTTCCTTCAGTTTCTCTTGAAATTTTTCTTCTGGTCAGGAACTCTGTAAGAAGTTCACAGCAAATTAGTCAGTCAATTGCCGCCTGTCCTAATCAATTCAAGCTTGCAGCTTCTTGAGACCAATTGCCTTCCAATGACTCTCTGGACAGAAGCCTTTCTTCAGATCTGCTTCCAGAGTCTCCTCCTAGTAGCTCACAGTGTCTGCCTTCTAGGATTCCAGCTCCTTTCTTCAGATTCTTCCCTAGGTTATGCTTCTCTTTTCTCAGGCTCTTTTCTGCATGAATTTACCAACTTTTTCCAACTGGTCAAGTGTGACCAATGACCTGTTAACATATTGTTCACTAATAGCCCATTGGCCTATATTTAGGAAGCAATAAGACTAACTAACATATTTGTTAACTATCCTATCAGGAGCAGATGTTTTGATTTTCCTATCTAGTATATAAACAGCTGATCTGACTGTATACTTGCTAAAGTCATTAAGTGCTTTCTTGGTAATAATATCAGCTTTACTAGCTATTGGCAGGTTACCAACTATAGGCCTCAGTTACAAAGTAACTATTGAACCTCAGTGAGAGGTAACCTTTTCAAATCTCACATTTAGTTATTTCTAATCAAAACAATGTATAACACCCGTTTATACATTTTACATAAAATATTAATCTCAGAATATACTATTTTTCCACAAGGATTTACTCATACTCATAGGTAAGTGTGCACAGACTGCTGCCTAAGACTGCACGAACACAATGACTTACTTAGTTCTCAGTACATACGAATAGGATTTCATACTAAAATTTTTCCATTTTTTGTGAATGAACCATCACAAGATGCCTTTTGCTAAGTAGTGAGTTTACAAATTCAGAATTAAAATTGAATTAAAATGCTGCACTAAGAAGGAAAAATCTCAAATTTTGTGGCTTGTATATATTAGGCAAACTGAGCATGTTTTAAACAAAAATACCTTGCCATTACTATTCTGCCTCTGCTAGCAAGGGCAAGGAGCTGTACAAGACACTGACATTCTTACAGTAATAACCACAGGCACTCCTGCCAAGACCTCCTCTGGCCATATATATATATATATATATATATATATATCTTAAAGGTCTAAAAATATATTTGTTTCTTACATGAATGCTGAGATACTGAGGTCAGTGAAATCAGTGTCTGTGCCTTGTAGTCATGGAATGTACACAGTTTTGCCTATGAGGGGCATAAAGCGCTGCCTATGAAGGGTATTTATGGTGTATACAGCTGCCTTATAATAAGTTGGCAACTGGTCCTTGAAGCCTAAGCTTGTCTGCTCAGGCTGCTGGTAATTCTCCAGTATGTCAGGTTCCAGTATGTCAGTTTGCCAGCCCTACTCCTTCAGATCCTTTAAATTGTACGTGCTGGGGATTGAACCAGGGACTGTCTGTGTACAAGGTGTGTGCTTTACCACTGAACTATGGTCTCCTGCAAGGGCTACTGGGAACTCGTGCCTCTTTCCAGGCCCTCCGTGATTCCCTATTTTCTTATGTGTTTTGTGCTCCCTTCACCCTCTGTGGTTTCTTCCAGCACCAGGAAGTGAAAATCCATTCCCATCAGCAGGTGTAGCAACAGTGGCACCATTTATGATGTGCAGTGTTAGAACCCTGTCCACCTTTTCCCCCTTTTAATGTCAGCTCTGGTTCTGAACCTTTAGAGCAAACAATCCTATTCAAGATACTGGCCCCATTCAGAAGACACCTTAAACCATGGCTTTAACCACAGTGAATATGGCTTTTTGAACAGGGTAATTCAATATTTTAGGGTGTGATCCTGTACTTGAGTCATGCTGTCTGAGGGGCAATAAGAGATGGCAGACCCTTACTAGGCTGGCACAGCACCACCATGCTGGGGGTAGAATCACACTAAAGTCTACTTAGAGAAGACCCAGTGAAATGAATAGGACTTAAGTTAGTCATGATTAACTTAAGTCCCATTCATTTTAATGGGTCTACTCTAAGTAGAACTTTAGTGTGATTCTATCCTAGGGCGCCTCCTGCAGTCCAAGTGGTCATGGAATGCACCACCACTATAGACAATAATCCATCAACGACTAAGATGCTCCTAGCTGTTCCAGGCAAGCTCCATGGCAGATAATTACACAACAGGTGATGGGGTTCTTACCATGGAGCTGGAGTTATGAATTACATGCTGTCTGTTGAGCCACTGTGTGAGGCACAGAAGCCATTACAGAGTGACAGCTTGGCATTCCCATAGATATGCCTTTTCTTTTCAGGATCTCTTCCATCCTGGATGTCTTCATAAAAGTCAATGTCTTTCCACATGTGTTGTTTCTTTGTTGCTAGGGGTTGGCGGACAGGGATCTATTAATGCAAGCCTAGTATGGTCTGTCTTCAGCTGGCCTCAGGGCAGAACTCTAAGAAGGGGCAGACACTGAACTACATGCTATCAGGGCAAGTGACTGCTCCACAGTCTGCTCACTCAGGTTCCTTGTACTGTAAAGGGGCAGGGGCACTAGTGGGATGGGTGCTCTTGCCAGGGTGTATGAGGCAATTAGCTGGGGTGGCGGAGGGTCCAGAGGGGCTGGAAGCAAGAAGGGAGGCAGTGGGGAGTGAAAAGGGTCACATGGATTGCTAGGTGGAGAAGCGGGACACCTTTTCTAGTATGTATTGTGTTCTAGATTTGAACCTGGGACCTCCTGCATGTGAGACCTGAGCTGTTCTACCATGCTAGGGTTTCTCCTGTAGCCCAGGCTGTCCTGGAATAGAGGGTTGGGTCCTGAGGTGGGGGGGGGGGGAGGGTAAGTCAAAAGTAAATGCCCACAGTATGTATGATGAATCTAGTGCTGTGACTATGTAGTTAGGGAAGTGATCTGTGGTGTTTGTAGTGTAGGTTTGAGCCCCAGGAGCTCCCTCTCATTTGCCTCTTATGTGTCTTCTTTTTGGCATGGATGCAAAAGATGAGTGGGGCCATTTTCTCCTCTTCCTTCTAGTGGGACATGATTGATTGATTACATCTCTATATTGAAGCTCTCTGAGTGGTTCACAACAATTAAAACCATAAAATACAACATGATAAAACATATTTTAAAAGTTTAAAACTACGGTATAATATCAAAATAAAACAAAACAAAAACATAGCAGCAGTGCAAGATTTGAAATACAGTAATAGAATTAAAACAGCTGAAAGACTAAAATGCCTGGGAAAATAATAGCTTCACCTGGTACTGAAAAGACCACAATGTAGGTGACAAGCAAGATTCTCTGCAGCTAACTTCCTAGTCCCACACCATATGCAGTGAGCCACTGAGGGTTGCTGTTTTCAGTTCCTTTCTGTAGCTCCTCTTGTTGCCTGTACTGGCCCCTCCAATGGTGGGGATGAACCCTCATCCCAAAGAGGGCTGTGTACTCTTTGCATGTCCCCTGCCAAGGGAGCTATGTGGATGCTCTGATCTGTGGATTCTCCTTCCTTTTGTGTGCTCCAATCCAAAACAGGCTTGTGAGCAGTGTGTAAGGGAATGTGAACCCTCATCTGTAAAGATGCTGGGGGTGGGGGGACTTGCATTGACAGGCTTGTTGCTGATGTGCAACAGGAGCTCATGGAGTGTAGAGACTTGTGGTCATTATGCATGTTGTGGTGCAGGGAGGTCCCCATAAATCTGAATTCATGGGCTCCCACTTGTATATTGGTGGTTTTCACCACAGCCCAATTGGTGGGCACTGGAGGTGTTTCCTTGAAAGCTGAGGGCGTGGCTGCTGATTGTGTGCCATTTTGTGATTTCTGAGTGCTGTATTTTACTTTTCCCTTTTGGGCTGAGCTGGTAACAGCAGTCCTTGAACCAGCAAAGAGGTGGCATATCTCTCCAGGCATTATTGGTGTATAACAGAGATAGGAAGCATATGGCCCTCCAGATGCTATTAACTCCCATCAGCCCTAGCCAGCATAGCTAATGATAAGAGATGGAAGCTGTACTTCAACAACATCTGGAGGGCCACACATTCCCCATCCCTGATGTATAGGTTTTCTCTGCCTGATTTTTAAATATTGCCTGCTATTCAGTACAGTTTTACATTCATAGCAGTCAAGTCAGTGGAGATTCACAAATGTAAATGGGCAGATAGATAGACAGAGGAGAATACAGCAATGACACTGTATTTACATGTGCTAAAGAAATATTTTCCTTTTAAACAGGAGAAATACCAGTTCTATCTTCTGATAAAGAAATTAAACTTTCTTCAGCAGTTGTTTACCACAACAGAACTACCATTTGAACCACCACAATTCACACATTAAATAAAAAAAGATATACAGATGAAAATCTGACTTTTTTCACAAATGTATTTGAATCAATTCATTTGCAGAACATGTGCTATTCGACTGGAGAATCCTGCTAAAAACTATAAAAGAGTTAAAATCTCAACTGCAGGTTGGCATAATATTGGCAGCAGTGTGGACAGCTTAATAAGTGGTCTGATTTTGCAAGTTAATGGATGTTCATTCTCAACAGATTCATCTCTACATTAAGGGTTTTTGTTTTTTGCCATTGATAATTGTTTATGGAGAAAGGAAGGAAATGATCACTACATACATTAAAAACTAAACACGGGCCAGATCTACACCAAGCAGGATAAAACACTTTGAAAATGTTTTGAAAACTGTAAATGGAATGTGTCATGTGCCCCAACGATTGTCAAAACTATTATAAGCTGTTTTAAACCAGTAGTGTAGATCCTGCCATGACTACCTTGGGTATCAGAAATGCTTATTCACAATATCTGATCTCAACTGTTCACATCTTTAACCCTCACCCCAGTCCATCTGCGCAATGACAACATTTGGACCAGCATAAGCTGCCCTGCCCATGCTATCAAATGCCAGAATCAGAAGAAACTTCCCTTTAATAATATGTGATTAAAACAATGGTTAGGCTAGATAAAAGTCCTGTTTAAATATGACAGCCTATTTGCAAATTTGCACATAATTTATATAGTCAGATTAATAGTGCTATACCCTAGAAATGCGACAGGACACTTTGGATAAAAACCTATCTGAATGTGTGTTTGAATGTATTTGTATCCCCCTTCTTTTTTGGGGTACAATTTCTCTAAAGATCAAAGATTATTTGAACAAATAAACTAAAAAATGCCTTGCCCCATGTGTACCTGCTGCACCTCCAGCTGAGAAGGAACATAGGGCCTCTAATGTGGATCAATATTTAGGCAGGTTGATATGGGAGGAGGTGGCTCTTAAGGTAACCTGATCTCAGACCATTTGGGGTTTTAAAGGGCAGCTCCATCACTTCAAATTGAACAGGATTCAGTAGCCTTGGTTGGATGTGGACTTCCTTTTTTTAAAAAAAAAATTATTATTTCAACTTATAATAAACATATAATAAACATAATACATAACAAAACCTTAACTCCCCCATGCTCCCCTACCCCTGAGACCTTCATTGCTCTAATATATTATACATTTTTTCAAAATTGCAACGATTCTTTTGAAGGTGTACATCCTCTCCCTTTTATTAAAACATATTCTATAAATGGTCCCCAAATACTTTCAAAATCATTCTTCTTGGATAATCCCATCCTAACTTTAATTTTACATGTTAATCTATCATTAATTGCTATATCCCACACCCCTTTGTACCATTCTTCTATACTATAATTCCCTTGTATTTTCCAATTCTTAGGTATCATTAATCTCACCGGTGTCAGGAGGTTGTTAATCAATTCTCTTGTATTTTTATTCCCATATTCTTTGTCAAACATTGAAAGTAACTCTAGGTTTGGACTTGCTTCCACATTATTACCCAATACTTCACTTATTTCTTTAAAAACTCTTTTCCAAAATTTTTGTACATGCTCACATGTCCACCACATATGGAAATATGTCCCCACCTCCTGACAACCCCTCCAACATAGCATTGAAATTTTCTTATTTATCTGATGTAATCTTACGGGAGTGAGATACCATCTCCAAATCATTTTATAATGATTCTCTTTTATCCTTATTGATAACAACTTTAATGTTCTTAGTTCCCATATCTTCCCCCAGTTATCCTCTGTAATTTGTTTTGTTAAATCTTCTTCCCAGAATGTTTTCAAAATTTCTTGTTGCTCTCCCTCCTCTATCAATATATTATATATTTCACTTATTATACCTTTTTGGATGTGGACTTCCTGACAACCCAAGGTGAACTTGATGGAGATGCAAAGGGCCAGGCCCATCTGAGTAATGCTAAAAGACCTTCCCTCCCCATTCTCCTCTTTTGATGTTGTGGCAGAAGTAAAAATAATAAGGGGAAAGGGTTGGCCTTGATAAACAAAGTCATTCTCTATTCATTGCCTTGCATTTTCTCACTTTTAAAATCTGCATTGTCCTTTCTTGGAACATGCCCAAGAGATACTATATCTCTTTTTTCATATATGTTCACCATCATTCACGTAGCATTTCTAAACATGCATGGTGTTTTGCACTCTTCTTCTTGTCTTTCCTTACAACGTTCCTGAATAGTAAGTCACTTTTTATTCTCATTTTGCAAATGATAAGCAGAAGGTGAGCTTATCGTGAGTCCATGGCAAAGCAAAAATTTATACATGAACAGGGCAGCACACTGGCTTTTTTATTGTTCTTGCTGTTCTTGATCTCATTGCATGTAAGGTCACGTTTGTTTTTTATATATTATTTTCATTTATTGGTGGATGATGAGAAGCCTGTGGGAAATGTTACATTATGAACTGGATTCAAGTAAATCTTTCAGCCCTGTGGTGGCACTGTAGCATTCGCACAGTTAACTGTCATACCCTTCTACCAGAGGTACCTTTCCCTGACTGCTTTAAAGGATTAATTCAAGACACTTCTTACAAAGCCTCCTCAGTCACCTTCTTCCACCCCTCAGTCACATGACCCATTTGATGTCAGATCGTGTGATCTCTCTGGCTCCACATAAATGATTCTAATTCTTCTTGGGACAGTCAATATCCTGCATGTAAACCAGCTTTTCAGCAGCCAAATTCTGGGCTCAGCATATTGGAATACCTATGCACTGCACATGAGAGCTGTTGAAACATGGAAGGAATCACAGAGCCATATGCAACCCATAAATAACCCTTTGCTGAGCTAAATTCTAAAATAGTCATGGAAATAGAGCTACTTCAATAACCAGGCAGTCAACAAACAGAACACAAAGAAAGGAGATGATGCAAGGCTGAAAAATTACAGCTCAGACTATATTATGTAAAGGTAAATCTGCATAAGATTTCATTTTGTGTGTTTTATTTTTCTAACTGTTGTGATACCACCTAGATGAAACACCTTTCGGAAATTCCAGAAGTGTGGTTTGAAATAGAGTCTCTCATCCTAATTTTTGTTACCATCTTCTTCACACATTTTTCACACACTGTCACGAAAATGGTGTTGCAGCTTGCAGACCAATGTACTTTCTGACTGTGAAATTAAATGCATATCCAATTATATATTACAAGTAGAAACAGCTGTGGCTACAGTCCTTGGCACACTTACTGAGAACCACTGAGAACCTTTCCTTCCAAGTAAATATGCTGGAGAATTAAATGCTGGAGAAACCAAGAATAATAAAGAACTTCTCCTTAACCCAGTGAAGGCTACTGGCACCAAAGTCAGTGGGGCGGTGAATCTGCTCTGGGTTTTGATGAGTCAGTTAGAACTCCAAAGGAGCTATCCAAGGTACAAAAGCACCTTGGAAAGCTCTGAGTTTTGACTGATTCTGACTGAAACCCAGAACAGATTCACCACCCCACTGATGTTAGAGCTACCAGCCTCCACTGCTTTAACCTTGGCCAGATCTACACCAAGCAGAATATAACACTTTGAAAATGGCATATGGAATGTGTCCTAGGCCTGAACAGTTGTCAAAACCATTTTAAAGCAGTATTGTAGATCCTACCGTTGTTGACAAGCGCCATTCTGCCGCACCCGGCCAAAGGCCTGGGTGCGGGGAGGCTTTTGCGGGCGGGAGGGGGGAAGAGAGGAGACGTGCTCGCTCCTGATTGGTGAGCGGGCAGAAGGGCGCCATCGGTCGGGAAGGGCTGGAGGGCTATAAAGGCAGGAGCCACCCTTCCCGGCCTTCTCTTTCGCCGCGCGGCTTCCATCTGGAGAGCCGCACGACAGGGTAGCTGTCGGCTCTCGGACTACAGAGGAGGAGGAGTTTAAATATCTGGCCCTCGGGCCACAGGTTTGGAAATCGCGGCGGGTCTTTGAAGGGCGGCGCAGCTCCAATATAGAGGCGGCGAAGACCGGCTGGTCTTCGGAGGGCCTGATCCGCGCGGGCGCCGTGGGGCAGCAACAGCTGCGATAAGCGGATGTGCGCCGGGTGGAGCAGGCAGGCGGGAGGACACGAGCCCAGCGGGTGCCGGCCATTGCGGGGGTCAGGGTGAACGGCGGCAACGCAGGCAGGCGGCCAGCCGTGTTACCTTTGAGCTAAGAGGGGGTGGCCATTCCGGGGGTCCGTGCAAGCGGCGGTAGCATGGGCAGGCGTTTATCTGTCGGGAGGCCAGCTCGATAAGGCCCTGAGCGGGAAGGCGGGGGCCATTTTAGGAGCGGCTGCCATTTTGGGGCACTTGGTTTCCCGCGCTGTAGGCCTGGTGCAGGTGGCGGCCATTTTGGGGGCACCTTGTCTCCTGCGGGGTAGGCCCGGTGCGGGTGGTGGCAGCCATTTGGGGGAACTGATAGCAGCCTACACTCAGGCGGGGGAGGGCAAGTCAACAGCCCACAGCCAGGTGGTGTGGCCACGTTTCATAGCCCGTGTTAGCCTACCAACGCAGGCTTCTCCCCAACAGGGCAGGCTCCTTCCCACGGGGGGGGTCAATTTGGAAGAAGGGATTTGTGTGTGGGCGCAACGCTGCTGTATAGCCAGTCCAGTAGGACACCCTGTTGGCACGAATTATGCCTTCAAAGAAAGGGGTTGGGGGCGCCAAAGGTAAGGGGAGGGCCCCACCCGCAAAAAAGTCCTGTGGAGGCATTAGGCCAGAGGTAGTGGAGCAGGAGTTAGACCCTGCAGTCGAAGCTTTGTTGGCACGGGTCCAGTCTTTGGAAAAGGATAGAGGTCTAACACCTGTTATAGCGCCCGGCCCGTCTGACAGTGTGAGTTCAGGTGGTCGCCAGACAAGGAGACAGTTACACGATCATTTATTACAATCTCTTTCGAGCCGTATAGATGCTATGGAGGCTGCAGCTGCACAGGAGTCTAATGCGAACCGGGCAGGCGTCAAGGATGGGAGCAACGTCAACATCCCGGTGTCGGATGCCAGGGAGCCGGTAGCTGTGACAGCCGGAATCGATTTAGTGCCGCCCGTGCAGGTTACAACACAAGGTAACAATCAGGCTGGAACGGCAACACACACATCACATATGGTCCCGGCACACCCATGGGGATGGTTCCCATATTTTCCCAATTTTCAGTTTCAGCAAATGGGGACAACGGGCAGTCACATGGTGGGAGAACGACCATTGCAGGTGGCCACAGGTCCCGCAAACATAACAGACAGCGGGGCTGTAGTGGAGGCAATATCACATACTCAAGAGGGACAGGTTGAGAGCACGGCCACGAGTGCAGCAGGCGGCGCTTCAGTCACACCAGCGGTTAATTCTGCGACAGCAACATCGCAGTCACATGAGAGACCGGTTCAGAGCCCGGCCACAAGTGCGGCTGGAGGCGCTGCGGTGACTCCAGCGGTTAATTCCGCTATGGCTTGTGCTGCGGTGTGGCAAGGACCCGCATCTAGTAGTGGTGGGTCTGTGCAGGGGGCAAGGACAGCGGCAGGCGATCCTTTTGCAGGGGCCGATAGGCAGGCCATCCCTAAGGGTAGCGCGGCTTCCCCTTTGGGATATCATTTGCTCCCGGTCACAAAGGAAAAAATTCTAAAGGGAGAATACATTGACGTTTTCTTTCTGCTGTATCGGGAATTGGAGACCAATGAGAAGGACAAGATCGGGGAAAGAGAAGCGGAAAGAATTAGGCGGAGGAAAGTGGCTAGGACTTGGGCAAATTGGCTGCCGGGATTCCTGATTTACATGGGAATCATTCAGCAGCGTTTTCCTGAAAAAGGCTACACTCTGACCAAGTATCTCGATATGGTATATCGAGCATACACAGAGTTCGAAGGGGGGCGTGGTTGTCTTATGATGAATCTTTTCATTGTAAGGCAGCGTTTGACCACACCTTACAGTGGGATACACGGGATCATGATCTGTGGCTGCAGTTCATGACCCCAGCAAGACCTGGGGTGGGCGAAAGGTCCGATAGTGGCATTTAATAGTCAAACAACTACCCGCACCCACAGTTAGGGGGGGTGCGGGGCAGGGGGTTCAATCCCGCCCGCCCTGCTGGGAGTACGGATCCAAGGGTTTGTGTTCCAGATCACCCTGTAGGTACAGGCATGATTGCACGGTTTGCGGGGGATTACACGCAGCCATCCATTGCAACAGATACAGAGGGGGTCGGGGAGCTTATAAGGATGGACAAGGGGGCAAGAAACTTGGGGGGGCACAACAGCCACCTCCCAAAGGGCCCCAGTCCAATTAAGATGGTACCTCTACAACGCCTGTTGGCTATATATCCTAAGGTTGAGGATGCAAGGTACTTAGAGTTGGGTTTCAAAGTTGGTTTTCGTATTCCGTTTAGTGGACCTAGGCTCCCCCTCTTTTCCAAAAATCAGAGGTCAATTTATGAAATGGAATCTGTGGTTAGGGATAAAATTAAGAAAGAAATTGCAGCAGGGAGAGTGGTGGGTCCTTTCAAGGAACCACCAATTCCAAATTTGAGGGTGTCGCCCCTAGGCACTGTCCCCAAGAAGAGTGCTGGGGAATTCCGGATGATACATAACTTGTCTTTCCCAAGAGGGGAGTCAGTTAATGACCATATCCCTGAGCAGTTATGCTCGGTACGGTATACGTCATTTGATGCTGCAGTGTCGATGGTCAGAAGCTGTGGTGTGGGGGCGTTGATGGGAAAGTGCGACATAAAGTCCGCTTTTCGAATTCTGCCCATACACCCTGAGGATTTTGACCTGTTAGGCTTCTTTTTTCAGGGAGAATATTATGTTGATAGGGACTTGCCTATGGGATGCTCGATTTCATGCGCCATGTTTGAAACATTCAGTACCTTCTTAGAATGGGCAATCAGGTATAGAACGGGGTCCACAAACGTGGCTCATTACCTGGATGACTTCCTGCTGGCTGGATTAGCTAACACCAGCCAGTGTGCACACCTTATGCAGGAGTTTCAGCACCTTGCGGAGGACCAGGGTGTTCCATTGGCGCACGAGAAGACCGAGGGTCCCCTTAGTCAGATCACTTTTTTGGGAATAGAAATTGATTCTATACAGCAATGCAGCTGTCTACCGCTAGAAAAATTGGTGAAGTTGCGGGATCAAATAGAAGTTGTGCATAGGGCCAAAAAGGTGACCCTGTTGCAGCTTCAGGAGTTAGTGGGACGTTTAAATTTTGCGTGCCGGGTGGTCGCTCCCGGCAGGGCTTTTCTGTGGCGCTTTTGCGATGCTATGAGGGGGCTATCTCGGCCTTATCATAGAACTAGGGTGACTGAGGCTATGCGAGAGGATTTGCAAGTTTGGCTTGCATTTTTGAACGAATATAATGGTGTCTCCTTTTGGAGACAAGAATTAACTATCGAAGCCGAGATGCAAGTTCATTCGGATGCTTCAGGCACTTTGGGATTCGGGGTTATTTGGGGCAACAGGTGGTGTGCTCAGAAGTGGCCTGAGGAATGGAGCTCGTCAGCCATTCTCAGAGACATGACATTTCTGGAATTTTTCCAATTTATGTCGCTGTGCACATCTGGGTCCTTTTTTGGTGTGATAACCAAGCCACAGTCCAGGTCATAAATACATTGACATCCAGGAACCCAAGAGTCATGTCAATGCTTCATAAATTTACGCTGCATTGTCTACGCCACAATATGTTGTTTCATGCACGACACGTCCCAGGATTAGACAACTCAATTGCAGACGCTTTATTGCGTCAGCAGGTCCAGAGATTCCAGGATCTTGCTCCACTGGCTCGTCTGCTCCCGGACAGCTTCCCGGACAACCTGTGGGCGATTGGCGAAGGGAAGTCGAACGCGCCATGTGGCAATCAGTAGCACCAAGTACTGAAGCGGCCTACTTGAGAGCAGGTAGAGAATTTGCAGATTTCAGGGAGGAGTCTCAGTTGTCTTTGACCTGGCCCATCCCAGTAGAGCATATCCTTCAGTTTTGTGTAGCTTTACACAGTAAGGGCCTTGCAGCTCGAACAATAACCGGTAAGCTGGCAGCATTGGCATTTTTGGCTAAGGTAAGAGGGGAGAGGGATAACACCATGGATCCCAGAGTTAAGTGTGTTTTACGGGGCTAGAATAGGGCATTCCCACGCCCCCCGGACTCCTGGCATCCAGTTTCTCCGGAAATTCTGTTGAAGTTAACCGAGCAGTGGAAGCGGTTGTGTTTTTCCCCCTATGAGGCAATTTTATTTCAGGCAACGGCCGTCATTGCCTTCTTTGGGGCTTTCAGGGTTTCGGAACTGTTAACATCTTCCAGGCACGACCGCTCGGAGCGTGTGCTCCAGTTCTGGGACGTGCAGTTTAATGAACAGGGCATAGTAGTTACCCTTAGGAGGTCTAAAACGGATCAGAAGGGAAAGGGGGCGGCTATTCAATTGAATAGGGCGCCGATGGAGGCATTATGCCCTATTCAGGCTCTGAGGCAATTCATTTCTCTTCGGGGGAAGCATCCAGGGATATTTTTCTGTCATCAGGATGGGGCTCCACTCACTAAGTTTCAATTCTGGGCAGTGGCAAAGAAAGCCTTACATGCCCTAGGCCTGCCAGCATCAGCCTTCGGTTTCCATTCCTTCCACATTGGAGCAGCATCAACTGCAGCAGCGGTGGGGTTTTCACCTTCAAAGATACGTGCTGTTGGGAGATGGCGGTCGGCGGCATACAAGTCTTATGTACGCAAACTTTCTATGTGAGGGTCTGTCCTGGCTGGGTTTTGAAATTGTATGTGTTTTCTATAGATCGCTGGAGAGGCCATGCCCCAGTCCGCGTGATCATCTGCGGCCACAGCTATGTCTTCTGGGCGGGCAGGCGAGCCGCCAACTCCGGTTTTGGATCCCAGCTGGGTTTGAGCCGTATGGCTAACATAAAGTGGTATGGCAGACGAGGTATGAGGTGGGAACGCCTCCTGCCCACGTTGGGTCACCATCAGGTGACAGGCTTTTCACCCCAGGTGCTGCTAATACACCTGGGTGGCAATGATCTGGGGATGTTGAAGGGCAAGGCCCTGATACTCCAAGCGGTGGCCGATTTTCATCACATAAGGCAGCTTTGGCCTGGCATTTCGATTGTGTGGTCATGTGTTATACCCAGGTTTGATTGGCGAATGGGTAATGACCAGAAGGCTTTGGAAAAAGCCCGCAAAAAAGTGAACACTGAGATATTTCGCGATCTGTGCAAACATGACGATTTCAGCATCCAGCATCCTGATATTACACTTGCCAGGAGGGAGCTGTATAGGCCAGATGGGGTACATCTGTCTGATCAGGGCAATGATTTGTTTTTGCAGGATCTGCAGAGGGGCTTACGGGAGGTGTTGCTTGACGCTCCCAGTGGCGGATAGGAAGGGGCATCCAGAGAGGCAGGGAAAAACGGTGAGCATTCACAGGCACTGTTATGGTGACTGGTAATTCCTGAGGCTCCCGGCTTTGAGCCCCGCGGCCTGGCTTGGGAGATAAGGGTTACTGGTGGGACCAACTGTTCTCACCTACCCAGAGCCATGCGGCTTGGGGGGAGGCGACACAGGAAGGTCCCCCTTCCCGTAAGGGACAGCACGTGGTGAGGCGGAGTTGTTCCGCCTACACACGGGCTAGAATGGCTCGCCCAAAATGTGAGAACAGAGGCCTGTGGACAGGCCTATAACGGGATGCCCCTTAGGACTCACCCCCTTTGCAGATCCTTTTCAATAAATGTGGCCCTTGTTTAATCCCACTTTTCGTGTCTCGTCTCTTTATTTACTTCCTCCGTCCGCAAACACTACATGGGTATTATACGATGGCTGATCTGCTATTATCATAGAATCATAGAATAGTAGAGTTGGAAGGGACCTTTAAGGCCATCGAGTCCAACCCCTTGCTCAATGCAGGAACCCACCTTAATGCATACATGACAGATGGCTGTCCAGCTGTCTCTCAAATGCCTCTAATGTAAAAGAGCCCATGACCTCCCTAGGTAATTGGTTCCATTGTCATATTGCTTTAACGGTCAGGACGTTTTCCTGATGTCCAGCCAAAATCTGCCTTCCTGTAACTTGAGCCCATTATTCCATGTCCTGCACTCTGGGATGATCGAGAAGAGATCCTGGTCCTCCTCTGTGTGACAACTGTTCACGTATTTGAAGAGTGCTATCATGAATCCCCTCAGTCTTCTTGTTGCCCTCCTCTGAACCTCCTCCAGGTTGTCTACATCCTTCTTGGTGATGCCCAGAACTGGCTGCAATACTCAAGGAAATCAGTACCTTGTGCGATTTGAAAGCTATACTTCTATTAATGCAGACCAAGGTCCCCTCTACAAGGATTCGCTTTTGCGCCTGGTTAGCCAATTATGCGCAGAAGCGCAGAAGCGCATTTACACCTAATCCCTCTTCACCAGAGGTGGCGAGAGGCGACGAAGCACATTAACGGATATCCAAAATGCGGTTTATAAGTAGTTAATGCACATAAGCGCATATTCACACAGTCAAAATGCGCTTTAACGGACGGAGCAAAATAAAACTCGCGATTTAACGTGCATTCGATAATGCGCATAATCGGAGAGATAACGCACCTCTACGCCCCATTTGCGCTCCGCTGGTGTGGAGGTAAATTTTTTAATGAGACTTCAAAGAGCATTAAACCTCTCGTGAAGAGGCACCCCAAAATAGTATTTGCTTTTTTTGCAGCCACATCACACTGTTGGCTCATATTCAGCTTGTGATTTACAACAATTCCAAGATTCTTCTCGCTTGTAGTATCGCTGAGCCAAGTATCCATCATCTTGTAGCTGTGCATTTGGTTTCTTTTTCCTAGGTTTAGAACTTGGAATTTATCCCTATTAAATTTCATTCTGTTGTTTTCGGCCTAGCACTCCAGCCTAGCACTTTGAAGTTTGTTTCTGTCTCCCGCCCAATTTTGTGTCATCTGCAAATTTGATCTTCCACGCCTTTGTCTTACTAATTTGCCTGAGTTAAACCAGTTAAACCAGTTAATATCAAGTATTAACTGGTTTAAAACTGTTATAAACCGTTTTAAAGCAGTAGTGTAGATAGGCTAAAGGACTTGAACTGCCAGTGGAGGGGAGAGAGAGAGGGCCTAGTCCCTTAATTTTTTCTCATGGCCTCCTTAGCTACTGCAGGAGGCATGACCTGGTGAAAACTGGAGGTGGTCAGGATTTTGGGGATTCTGGATATTATGTAGGGCTTTCTACCTTCCCCTTCCCCATAACTAGAGCACCAATTGCATCATTGCTTTATTACAGTGTCAACATGTAGAGACAATAGTTTCATCTCCACCCAGCATCTCCGACTTGGTGCCCTCCACATGAATTGGACTACTACACCCATCACCCTGCAGTCGCAGCTGAGGATGATGGAGGCTGTAGTTCAACCCATATGGAAGCCATCAGGTCGTGAAAGGCTGAGCTAGACTTCTGGGCCATTCCTGATTCCTAGCAGACAGTGGTAGAATTAGCTCAATAAGCAGGGATGGTTAGAGATGATGAAATCAAGGTGTGGCCATCAGACCTCTTCGTTCTCTTTTCCTTTAACGAAAGGGCAGCGCTTACGCTCTCAGAACGGAACTGGTGAAGACGCGGAAGCATACGCCGTCGTAGACACGTGGAAAGCGCGAGAAAGGCAGCGTTTTTAATTCCTTCCTTTGCATATAGGTTGCGGCAACTAACTCCCCGCAATGCTGCTTGTGATCTCGCCCTCGATCACCGCCACATGCCCTTCCAGAAAAAAGGGGAGCGTTAAGGGGCCTCTAGCTGTCGTCACCTAGATCCAAAGCAGCGCTCACAGCAACTAGGAGCTCAGACACGCGCAACTCCGCGTCACTTTCATTCTATGGGGCCTACGGCAGCAGACCGGCAGCCCCCGCCTCGTGTTGCATACTAAAACATCCCCCCCCCCCCCCCGGGGAGCAGATGCTCTGTAGCCCAAGCGCCAGCAACAGCACCACCTGCGATGGAGGAAGAGGAAGCCGGGGAAGGAGCAAGCAAATGCGCTCGAGCCTTCTAATTTTATTTAAAACAAAAACAAAAAAAAAGCCGGGCCTCCTCGCTTTTGCTAAGGATGGCAAAACAAAATAAAACCGCGCGGCTCTGAGCAACGGGTGGGGACTTAGCCATTACAGGTTCAGTCTACAGGTCCGTCACTCGGCCAAGGCAGCCAAGCCCACATACATACATACGGAGGAGGAGGTGGAGGGACCAGGAGGAGAAGGGGAGGAGGGAGCAGCCAGCAGCGCCGCGTGAAGCTGAAGGTCGTTTTTTGGCGTGCTATTCCCGTTCATTCCGTCTCGCGCTTCGCCACGCCGGCTAAAATCTCATTTGTTTGCTTCTGGATTGCCTTTTTATTTCATTGAGAAGCGAAGGAAAACGCTTCCTGTTCCTCCGAGCTCAGCGCTCCAAATCCGGCAAGGCGCTCTTTCCTGCAAGCACGCGGATCTGCCCTGGAGAGCCAGAGAGAGGGAGCCGGATCGCCTAACAAAGGACACACGGCCAGCAGCAACAACCCCCCCGAAAAAGAACCGAAGGCCCCTTGGGTTGCGATTTTTTGCCGTGGAGACTCGAGGGGGGGAGAAAGAGGAATCGGTCTGATTAACAGGTAGGTTGGGAGGGCGGGAGATAGGCAGGCCTCTTCCTCATCATCTCGGCTGTGCATCCTCAGGACACCGCGCTTGTTGGCGGTCGCTTTCCCAAAGACGTACCTTAGAATAAAGTCCGGTATTTTTTTTTCTTTAAAAGGCTCGTGCTTCCCCCACCCCCTCCAGTCACATCGCAACCCTTGTGGAGGGGGGTCCATCGTGGGTCTCACACGTCCTAGCACAGACGGTGCATGCAACCCAGGTTTTGATTTGGACAACCCTTGATCTGAACTTGGTGAAGGGGCATTTCTCTCGCCTTGCCTCTCCTGAGCTAAGGTTACGGCCGCAGTTGAGAGCATTGTTGGGCAGGGATGATTCACAGCGCACACGTTTGTTTTTCGTTTTTCTTTCTCCGTTATTTTTTATTATTATTTTAAAAAGGGCGCGTAGGCAGTGATGTGTATGACTAAAGGTTCGTGTTCATTTCCGCCATATATATATATTAACAATAGATCTCTAGCGAGAGTGTAGAGAAAAGAAGAAAAAAGAGAGCTGGACCGGGATCAAACCACTTTACTGTGAATAGTGGTAATAAAAAGGGCTCTTCCAAAATAAATGGATTGTGTTTTGCAGCCTGTAGTAGTTGAGGGGTGTTGGTTGCTTGGTGGAGAGGAAGGGGAGGGTGTCATTCTTTGTCCTCGCTTTACAAAAAAACGGGTTCAGCCTAAAATGTTCTTTCCTGCTTTCACGCCCCCCCCCTTTCGGGGGGGTTGGTTGGTTAGAAAGATAAGAGGCTTTGCGGGTGGGAGGAAACGAAAATGTGGAAAAAAATAGGGACATCGGTGGAACGAAACGAAAACGAGAGCCACCTTTGAATGAAGTGGAACATCTCTATGTAGAATGCAATGACTGACCCACGAAGAGTAGACCTATTGAAAAGACTGACTTAAGTCCATTCATTTCAGTGGGTCTAGTCTATGTAGGACTAATATCAGATACTACCCTCAGAGTGGAACATTCTGCTATTGGTCATTTTTTAAAAAAAAGAGTGATTTTCATCTCCAGCTCAGGAACATTTAGTGTGGGGATGAGTTTATTATTAACTACTAATAAAGGAATTTTGTTTCATTCATTTTAAAGCCTTCTTTCCAGCTTTGGTTAAAGCCCACTCAGATTGAAGCAAGACATGTCCCAAATAAAGATGCTGCTGCTGCTTTAGCAGTAAATTCAAATTTACATTTTTGAGATCCAGCAGTTTTGTTTCTTCCCTCAGCGCCTATCTTTAAAGCCTGCTTGCAACTTTTTGTGCCTTTACTTTTTAAAACCATATTTCATTTTTTTTTAAAAAAAAATGCTATTCATGTGTGCATTGAAATTAAAATGGTGCTTCTCTGCTGGAACAGATTCTGTAGGACATCCCTGGGTTAAGGTATAAGTAAACATGGTAGACTGACTTTGGAATTTATTCCCAGTTTCTCATGTAATTCATTGGGAGTTTGTGGCATGCCAGGAATGTAGGCCTAGCCTCAGCATGCATCTCTATAGATATATCTTTTCCAAGTCTTTGTTATTTTCCTAGAGAAGCCATTTCTTTTCTTTTTCTGGTTATCACAAACCATTGGCCTCATTTACACCATAAGCTATTTTCCCCCTATTTGTTTACAAAGCAGATTTAGATGCAACTCGTTGCTATCATTTATTGTCAGCAAATTATTGTTGTTGTTATTATTATTATTATTATTACTATTGCCAGCTTTTAGCTTCATTCATAGCATGCATCCCACTCTTTTACTTATGCTCCTTTTAGGCATTTTCTTCAGACCTCTATTTTGAAAGTGGTTACACTTTTATGGTGGATTTCGGTTTTTGACTTTTAATTTATCTTTTGTTTTTCAATTCTCCTTTATTAGATTTCAATTAACATTTTACCTTTGGACTAAATAGCAGTTTCAGAGTGAGGGAATACTTTGAGGTCTTTGTTAGCTTGTTGAAATTAGCATTGTATTTTTAACACATGTGCATATGCATGTGAGCACACATGCAAGCACATTCCTTATGGTATTGAATTGCTATAACTTGTCAGGGCAGTTTCAGCTGCCCAAGGAAATACAAATAAGGGATTAGTATGACAGAGCATACTTTGACATATGCCTGCTTTGTCACCTACTTCCCTGCAATGGGTGCTCATACTGAACCAAAATATACTTAGTTCAGATTGTAGTTCAGTTATGAACTTGCTGAATGGCCTTTGGCAAAACCAGCAGCCTCAAACTCCCATCTCCATCCTAATTTGGAATATTAACATGGGAATAATAATATCAGCCTACCTTATTTCGTTGGTTACAGAGTAAAGTGCTTTGACCACTTAGGAAGTGCAATACATGAAGGCAAGGTATTTTTCTTAAAATCTCTACTTTGAATGTAAGGCTATTGCTTTGGGCAGCTGCTACTCTTTTCAATCTGTTTAATTCTGCATTAGCTCTATATTTTTGGTGATGTGGTGAAGTTTTAATATGTTTTAATATTATTTGTCGGTTGCCTGATCAAGACCATTGTTAGGTACTTGGTAGCACCATCATTTTAGAACACATAAACATGAGAAAACATAGCCATTCTTCAAATGTGAGAACTGAATAAAAGCAATGTGAACTGGCATACAACATGACATACGATGAAATGGACCTAAATATCCCCAATATTTAGTATGTTTACAACAATCAGTAGAGAATGAATTGCCTTTTTAATATTTCTCTGTTCTGCCTCTGAAATCTTTTCCATTCTTCCATGTTTCATTTTAAATGTTAATGGTGTATTGACTTGTGACATCACCACTGTTACTGAATACATTTGTTGTAGTTGTAGCTGCAACCTGGCATTTATTCAGATAGAGACAGTAACAGGAACTGTGGAATCACAGTAGTGACTTGTGGTTTAGTTTTCTCCACAGGGCAACATTTAGAAGCATGAGACCCAGGAGCATGAGACTCCTCTGGCAACAGATTTAGGAGGCACCGGTCATGGGCCATCTATTTGCTCTACGGCTGGAACTAAATATTACGAACAGTCTATCTCCATCTGTAACTCTAGTGGCCAGTATTATATTAATGTTTGTGGATGTTTTCAGTGGTGTAGTGGGACATTTTGAACTGCCAGTCTCCATAGCCATGCCTCTAAGAACAGTCCAAAAATTCAGGAAGCTGTATTGATCCATACCAGTTCTAGCTGTTCTCATCTCCACCAGGAGCAGTTTTTAAAAAAAAGCTAATACAGACGTATTGCCCATTCAATGCCACCCCACATACTCTGTGTTACAACAGGAAACAAGATATCGCTACCTGGAAAATTCATTTTACCCCAGCTATTCTGAAGATTGCAGATACGCTCACAGGAAGCAAGGAAATCGGGATTGGGGGTTAGGCAGATGATGCCAGCATCCCTGCTAATGAAAAAGTTCTGGCACTGTATCCCTGCAAATCCTTGCTCCACTACACCACTGGTTGTTGGTGTGTGTGTTTTCATTTGCAAGAATATCTACACCAGTGACTGTGATCAGATCCATGCATGCAAAGATATACCCCTTAATGTCAGGTGTAAATTGCGCATTGAAGTCATGAAATTGCTAGAATTTCAGTACATAAGGTATTCAGCAGTGCCCAAGTAGATGGTCATTTCGTTTAGGGTTGACCCCATCTCTCCATGCTTGCTTGGTATATTGTAGAACCTGTCGCACCAGCAAGCAAGAAGTAAGATTCCTTAGTTACAGCCTTTCCTCCCTTATTTTTCCTTGAGTTGCAGATTGATGCTGGAGACCAGACAAATGGAGACTAAAAAAAGGCTGCTCTATTCCCTTCAGTTCAGAGAAACAAGATTTCTAGCTCCAGCATAGGGCCTAGCATGGTGCTGGTATGTCCTACATAACTAAGCACCCAAAAGTCATCTTCAGTGTTTGATTATGTCAGAAGGGGTTTCAGAAGAAAAAAAAAGCAACAATTTCATTTGTATTTATGTTTGGTCTGCACCCTTTCCCCAGGGTGAAGTTATAGAAGTTAAAAAGAACTGTGAACTTAAATTTTTTCCTTGATGAGTAATGTGATTTCCCCAAAGCTAAGTTATGAATCAGTGAGAATGGTCAGACTAGAATTTAATGATCCCTAATCCATTTATTAAACTTGTACCAGCAAACCAGAGTTTTCAGACATGTGCCCTGAGGGAGAATCATCACATTGCACAACTAAATCCCATTCCCCGCTTTTCTTTTTTACAGCTTAATAGTGAAAGCAGCTACAATATCCTGTACATGTGGCCAAACGGCATATAGAGAACAGGTGCAGAGGGGGAGCAGGATTACAATAGCAGGCTTGCCTCCAACACATCCACCAGGGATAGGAAACCTGGTGCCCTCCAGATGTTATAGACTACAATTCCCATAACTCCCACTCAGCATGACTAAAGACAGGGATTGTGGGAGTTGAAGTCCAAAACATCTGGAAGGAACCAATTTGCTTACCCCTCATGACCATGGCTGTAATGAAAGTTAACATCCATGTATTGGATAATTTCTTTTTCTGTTTTGTATTCCTGTACAAGCTTAGAAAGCATGTCCTTTCGAAATAAATGGCCAGTATTTATTTCCTCAGTAGAATAATCATGGAAGTACTCAGTGCTTAATTTGTAGGAAAATAAATGGTGGGGCCCATGTCTGCCTGGAAACAACAACTTCTGAGCTGGATGTCCTTCCCGCTAATTCCTACTTCTTCAGTGACAAGATAAAAAAGTTCTGAGCATGTTCAGGGGCACTTTCATATACTATCATGTCGAATGTTTCAACGTTTAGCATTGGAAACAAAAGGAGACTGAGCACAGAGCCTACCTTTGTCAGTTGTTTATGCTATCTGTTTCCTCTCAGATGGCCCCTTCCCTCTTCTAACCCTCCTCTCTGGAGGAAGAAGGCTACAAAGAAATTGAAGCCCAGAAAGGACTAATGCTGGAGAAACGTGTGAATGTTTTGGCTATTTTATCAACAATGGGTGTGGTTTGGCTTGGTGGGGGATGCTGGGAGTTGTAGGACTTCTGTCTTAATGTGCATAGGATTGCATTCTAAACCGCTTTATTTCTGGCAAAGAAAATAGTGATGTTATCTCCTCTGAGACCAGAAGTGCTTAGATTGCCAAATAATACTTGTGGTTTACATCAGCATTATGAAGTCATATATCCCAGGCATTTCCCCCCCCCCCCAAAAAAAAACCTCATCCCAAGTAGTACATTGAATTTGGTACAAATAGTTGCCTCAAAAAATATTTTCCTGTTTGTCATTGTACAAAGCCCTGAGAATATATAAGCTATGTTCAGGGAATTGTGTTGCCTCTGATAGCTTCCTTTCGTTCTGGCTTTTGACATTGGTTTAGGAAGGCAGTTTTTAAGAGTTGCCACTGAAAGTAATATTTTATTACTCCCAATTCCATACTCACTGTTTCATTATTTATGTCTTCGGTGTCTTCCTGTTCACATCGCAATCTTTACATAAAGGAAGCAGTTTATGTGAAACTCAAGCTCTAGGCTTGAAGGCTTCACCAAAGTGCCCAAAGGAGTCTCTAGCAAGATCAGCCTATCTTTGAACATAAAACTGAATCCAATTTCAGCTTGCTAGCAAATTGTTCTATGGCTGAAATGAGCACAGGTTTAAAATCAACGTAAAGCCTGGTGGAACAAATCCTATGGAAAGGAGGATGAAACTTTTCAAGGTATGCAACATCCAATGACTGTTCCAAAATTCTAGGGTGACCAGATAAAATCCAGGTCAGGGCTCATGTAACTTTAACAGTTGTTGAGAAAAGAGAATTTCAGCCAGAGTTATTTGTATGCAATTAGTTCCTGGTGAAATTCCCTCTTCATCACAACAGTTAAAGGTGCATGCACTATACTAGAATGACCAGATACAAAAGAAGGCAGGGCCCCTGCAACTTTAACAGTTGTGATGAAGAGGGAATTTCACCAGAAACTAATTGCGTATAAATGACACTGGCTGGAATTCCCTTTTCTCTACAACTGTTAAAGTTACATGAGCCCTGACCTGGATTTTATCTGGTCACCCTAATTGTTGGACTACAATTCCCATAATTCCCAGCCAGCATGGCCAGTGGTGATGGGAATTATATTCCCAAACATTTCCCATGCCAATAAAGGCGCGCTGGGCAAAAGCAGCAGAGGTTTCTGCTGCTCTTGCTTCTCGAATCTGTAAGCACGGGAAATAATGCGTGGATCCCGCCACATGACATGCAATACAATGGTTCTGCAGGAACTCTCCTCTGTATAGTAATAACTGTTTTTGGGGTGACATTTCAGGGAAGGGCAGGAACCTGGCCTCTGAGTAATGATTTGTAACTTCCTGCAGTTGGTCTGTGAGATAAATCACATGTGGTTCCCTGTTGCAAATATTCCTCATAGCTAGGATCACAGAAACTCACTGCCCTGTTCAAAAAAGAGTTTTGCATGTAGACATGCTTGCAAACAAAGACACATGAATTCTACTGCCCTCCATCTTTGCTCTTTAAAGGCCATTTATTGGCGCCTGTTGCACTTCAGATGACTTGTCTACTTGGGTTTTTTTGCCCCCTCCCCCAGCACCTTACATGTCAAATATGTGGTAGTTTGTTTATTTGCTTGCTTTTTAAACCCTTTGACACACTATTTCTTTGCTCTTGAAAAACTACTGCATGGAAGGAAGAAAAGGTAGTTTCATGACTGATACACAGACAAGCCAATCAGAGCTGTGCACAAGCCTGTTCTGAGAAAAAGGGAATGGGAAATGCTTTGTGACTGACACAAGAGCCAGTTAATTGATGCTGTGTAAAAATTGCCTCGGTTGGAACTGGAAAATGAATTTGACCTGAGCATGATCTGGGAGAGAAGATTGCATGCATGCCCAGAAGGCTAATCTCTAAAATTATATGTTGGTCCACACTGTTTGATGTGTGCAGTTGGTGGCACATACCAGTTTTTGTTCGTCTGTGAAGAGAATTGCATCATGTGGACAGCTGGTGTAGCAAAGAGGCTAAGAGACAAAGCTGCGAATCAGGAAATCCTCCGTTCTTATCTTGTCTCTGCCATAAACTTGTTTGGCAAGCCACTCTTTCAATCTCCCACCCCCCTTCCACCATCTGTACTATAGGGAATAATAACGTCTTACCTTACGCAGTCGTTATAAAGATGACAACTAAGTCATCCATGTGAAATACTTAAGCACATTTGAAAAAAGTCCTGTGCAAATTATTTTATTTATTTATTATTACATTTATATGCCACCCCTTTTTCCTGTTGCAAAGAATACAAAGTGACTTATATAGTCTTTCTCTTCTCCATTTTATCCTCACAACAACCCTGTGAGGTAGATTATGTCCACTGAGTTTCATGACCGAATGGGAACTAGAACATGGATCTCCTGAGTCCCAATCCAACACTAAGCACTACCCCACACTGGCTACACCACTACGTTGTAACGTATGTAGCGCTACATATATGCAAATATATGAAGGGAGCTGAATTCAAAGCCATAGTCAGCAACTGTGGAGAACCAGTTGACCAGACTGAGCCAGGACACAAAACTGAAGGGAACATACCACAGGGGAGGGCCATCCGCTTCGTGCCCTTTCTGTGACTATCCAGAGGCACCTGGCTGCCCACTGTTGGAGGCAGAGTGTTCAACTAAACGAGACTTTGTTCTGATGCAAGAAGCAGTTCTAATGCTCTTAAAGGGAAAATGTATAGTAAGCACTAAAAATTTTTTTTTTAAATCATTTATTTTATTTGTTTATTACATTTTTATATTGGCCAGTAGCCGAGGTTCTCTGGGCAGTGCACAATTAAAACCATAAAATACAACAAGTATCCAAATAAATTAAAAACAGTAAAAGTTAAAAATGCCATATAAAATCAAATAAGTTACAGTCCAGGGAAAGCCGGTGTGAAAAGATATGTTTTTAGGAGACGCTTAAAGGGTGTTTCATTTTCCACTACAAAAGGGAGGGTTTTCCAGATGGTGGGTGCTGCTACAGCGAAGGCCCGCTGTCGAGAGTCTTTATGGTGACATGAGCCCATGGAACTCTTAATTTTGTGCTACAAAGTTTGATTTTGTTTTGCATATAAGATAAACTAAAATGCACACATGTGCCTACATTACAGAATTTATTCAGGAGCCTTGAAAGTTACAGAAAAGGAACACCAAGTATATCCTTATCCAGAGGGGGAGCAGTTCTGTGTATAGCTGGTTCTTCTGATGCTTTGTCCTTGGAAGTGGATGATATCAAGGGATAGACAGAGACCTTGCACTGATACAGATGGATCTGGAAGGGACATGAGGGTAGGATGGCTTTGCAAGGGACCAGGTTTGGGGAAATACGGAAGGAAACAGTCCACTTACCTTTTCTCAGAGAAGAGAACTGAGGGTCCTGTGCCTTTATGAGTTGCATTGAAGGCAGAATTTTGCCAACCTCACTTTTCCCATTGCAGGGCTGCGGTGGCACCTGGTAGAATATTTTTACAGTTCTTAACAATGTATGAGCTGGTAGCAGGAGGTGACAACTTCTTTGAAGTGTATATTGGGAGGCATAACAACATGTGCAACTGCTTCCACAGATCTCCCTTTCTGAATTAGGGCAACTCATCACAGAAAGGAAATAAAAGTGTCCATTAAAGAGTTGATGTGGTATTGTGGAGAGTCTGACTGGGACTAGGGTGACCAAGGTTCAAATCCCCACTCAGCCATGGAACTCACTGGGTCACCTTGGGCCAGTTACGGTACTCACTCTTACTCTGACCTACATGAGAGGATTGCTGTGAGGATAAAATGTGGGGGGCAACTAGATTGGCTGCCATGAGCTCCAATAATAATAATTTTGAGAACTTCTCATTATTTTTCAAAGTATATACACAGAGAAGTACAGAGCATCACATTTCAGATTAGAACCTAGATGACACATTATACACAGCTACAGATATCTAAAAGAAAATAAGCAACTTTCCATCTTAATTTATTACTCAAGTTCTCAAGTTGCCCTGTGCAAGTCTTTCAACACTTCTGTGCTGATAGTAGAACTGTATACGTTTTAACCACTAGGAATGGTCCTAGTTCAAAATTACTGAAAAGAATCTTGGGAGATCATTGTTTGCCTTATTATTCTTTGTTCTTAATAGCCTCTAGTTTTCATCTGACTGTTAATTTTTCTCTTTCCCCCCCTCCCAGTTTTGTGTGTGTGTGTGTCTGGCACTGATCTCCAGAAATCAAGAAAACTTCAGGATAAGTTAAGTTCCCTTAAATCAAGATGCCTTTCAGAACAGGACTAGAATTAACGGAGATGCAAAATATGAGGGTCCCAGAAGACGACAACATCAGCAATGATTCAAATGATTTCACAGAAGTAGAAAATGGCCAGATGAATAGGTGAGTAGTTTTCCACTGCCCCAGCTTTACCGCGTGAAAACACACTGCTTAAAAACAACATTTCTGACTTGAAACGCAGCTCATGAATGATTCATTCCTGAGTCATATTCCATTTGAAGATGTAATTTGAATTTCATACCCAACCTCTATTGGGCATTGGCATTAATAGCCAAAAAAGCCCAAAAAAAGTGCATAGAGTATAAATTTATTCAACCTTTAAATGTCACTTTGCATAATACAAATCTACAGAATAACATATAACTAAAAAGCCAGCATTTAGAAATGCCTAGTCATTCAAAGCACACATATTTCAAGTAGTAAAATTAGACATATGGGAAACATTTGGACAGTGGCTGCCTTCATACGTAATACTAACCCATGGTTTAGTGGGTTAACATTGCATTCAAATGCAGCAAATGTCACAAATTGTGATCCTAGAGTTCTCTGTGACTTTCGATACATTGCAGTTACCACCAGAATGGTGACTATATTGGATACAAACTAAAACAGATCAGATGATACCATTTTCTTGAAGCCTGGTGCATATGTAGAAGAGCCAGATTTCCATGCTTTGCAGAATTCTTCTTCAAGTTGGTTAACACTTACGTAGATTTTGGTACCTTCAGGCAGGTGCAGGGCAGCTACTTTCTGGCACGTTTCTTAGAGGCTGCATGTTGCAGAGAATTCTCCTTCAGGCAGGTCTGTGCTACATCAAGGTTGGCCCGTCTGCTTTTGACAGCTCATTGCATCATCTGTTCTTATCCAGAAGCCCATCTACAAGTTCAGGAAGGGCATGTGATACAGCACTTCTGGAACTGTGCCTCTTCAGAATGTAGGTTAGGGTTACGTGTTTGAACACTCTGCCATGCCAATACATTCCCAGCTCATAGAAAATAAGTATATGAGGAAGAATGTTGTAATCTAACCATCTCTTAGACAACCTAGTTGTTTAGGCACAGGGATTATTTTTAAAGAGAGAGAGAGAGAGAAAGAGAGAGAGAGAGAGAGAGAGAGAGAGAGAGAGAGATGACCATTCAATATGCATTCCTCCACCTGCATTCTGACATGATGCAGTCCCAGGAGGTTTGGTGTTATTCATTGCATTTGAGGTAAGCAAACTAAATGTTAAATAGGTCAAATCTTTCTTTGGTTTATTATTTCAGTCAGAATAAAAGCTCTCTTTTCAATATACTCAAAGCTTTCCTCCTATGTCCTGGCTTTTAATAGCTTTATTAATTGTTATGAAAGTTATTGTAAAGAGGTTCTGTTTACTTTTTATTATTATTTTCTAGAAGAATCTGATCACTGGAACCTAAAATCAAAAAGGTGTATCCAACAGATAAATTATCATAATGCAGTTAGTTTACTAGCTACTTTTAAGGGAGAAACATAGAAGAGAAATTAAAACAAATCTGGAATGTTGTGATTTTAGCATTGTGAAAAGTTTGATATTTAAAGTTATACTGGCTTGGATCCAAAGATGTCTTGAGCAAGGAGAAAGGCACTTTCTCTTCCACAATACAGCCCCACTGAGTTTTTCTGATTTCCCTATCCTGTTTTAGCTTCACATTCTCCATGCCATCCCATCCCAAAGGTCCTTTGACCCTCAGGAGTGTGCAGTATTTTGTAATAGGAAGCCATATTGTGCAAGTGGAGTTCTGCTTGCTCTTCTCTGGATCCAACCCACTATCTTAATTATTTTATATTGCCTTTTCTTATGTTTTCTGGCCCCACTCCAGCTAAAGGTATGTAAAAATTAAGACTGAAATCCTATGTATCTGGGAATAAGTATAAATGACGTCACTTGCTCCTGAGTAAACATCTATAGAATTGCAGTTTTCAACTCTGCAATCCTAAACACCATGACTAAGGAGCAAGCCCAACTAAGCTCAGTAGGACTCGCTTCTGAGGAAAAATGCTCAGGTTCTTGATGTAACTCTCATTGAAACCAATGAAACAAAGTAGTTGTGTCTCATTTAAGCTCCACTGCTTTCAGTGTTTTATATAAAAAAAAATACAAAGTAGATCCTGCAGGCCTGAAGTCTGCCCACCTATGCACAGCTGGGTCACACCAAAGATCTATCTAGTCCAGCATTCTGTTTCCAGCGGTGATAAGCCTCAGTTCCCAAGCTTGTGGGCATGAAATTGATAGCTTACCCTTTTTCACTGCACCACCTCTTTGTGAGTATCCCAGAAACATCTGGCTGGCCACTGTCAGAAAGAGGAAGTCTGACTGGAGAAACCATTGATCTGATCCCACAGGATTTTTGTTAAAGATTTTCTTACTCAGCGCTAACATTGCCTCTGAAAATAGAGTTTCCATTTCGCTATAGTGGTTAGTGGACTTTGATAGACAAATTCAAGGAAGACAGATCTAATAGGTTGTTTTTGATTTTGGTTAAGAAAACCCTCCAAGCTAAACTAGTGGCTGCTAGCCTATCTTGTGACAGTGTTACATAATCAGGAGCGGGGAACTTGTTACCCTTCAGGCATTGTTGGATTACATCTCCATCATCCCAAAGCATTGGCCATGCTGGCTGGGGCTGATGGGAGTTGGAGAGCAACAACACAGGAACATAGAAATCTGCCTTATACTGAGTCAGATCCTTGGACTATCTAGCACAGTGTTGTCGACACTGACTGGCAGTGGCTCTCCACGGTTTCAGGCAGGAGTTTTTCCAGCCTAACTGGAGAAGCCAGAGATTGAACCTGGGACCTTCTGCATGCAAGGCAAGTGCTCTACTATTGAGCCATGGACCCTCCCCTAAGTCAATTATGGCCCTTTCTACACCATAGGTGTGTAAAAGGAGGAGGGCAGGTGATCCCAGAAGTACCTGCTTCTGGGATCATTGCTATCAATACACATCATGGGCGTGATGTTCTGGGTTCCTCCTGGGTCATCTCACATCGTGCCCGCCATTTTTTATTTTTTTTAAAATCCAGGAAGTGCGTAAATTTTATTTTTTTAAAAAAGTGTGCAAAATCGGGGGACCCTGCCCCTGCCATCCTGGGGGTGGCAAAATTGCTGTCCCCCCTCCCCTGATGGGCACAGGGCCGCATGGTGTGGCTCCATGCCCATTTCTGCTGCTGTGAGTAAGTGCGGCAGCAGCTGGGACGGGCGGCTACATCTCCCATGGTCCCGGGAACTTCCCTGGACTGCGGAAGAATCGGGATTTTCCAGGGATCCCTTATCCCTGGCAAATCCCATGCCCGTCCACCCCCCACCCACCCCAGGAGTCCCTGTGCATCATTTGGACTCACAAGGACCAGCCAGGGACCATCACAGGCAAATAGCCTGGTGTAGAAATGGCCCATGTGTTCTGTTGGAAGGCACTTATGTGCCACACCTATGCATGATCTTCAAAGTGTTGTATTGTCACCATTACTCAGATTGGAGTCCCCTTGCACACTGATGACATGTTTATTTTTATCCCATCAAACATGGCTAAGAGGACCCAACACTGTGTAATGTTATTTCACCTTCCCCTCCCAAAGAATAGTAGACCAGACCTTTGCTTCATTTTGCATTAAAAGAAAATAATCTGGTGCAATCTTGCATCACTCATCCCAATCTGTAAACCCCATGTAGTGCTCTTTCTCTATTAAACGGCTGGATGATTCTACACAGCTTCCTGAAGTGTCTTCTGAACAGAGGTAAAAATGCTGGAGCGCATATAGAAGACACAGACTTTAATCCTTAACATCTAGTTAATTGATGCAAAGACTAGGAGATGCTTTTTCTGAGATGTTGTAGATTAGAACCATTGATAGATATGGTTGATATTACTGGGTGAGGTCAATCACGGGCCTGAGTTTTTGGTTTGCACATAACGGCAATCCAGAGTATGGATTGAATATGGGTTTTTATTGAATTGTGGATTATTGTTGAAACTTGAACATAAGAAGAGCCATGCTGGATCAGACCAAGGGTCCATCTAGTCCTGCACTATGTTCACACGGGCCAACCAGCTTTCGGCCAGGAACCCACAAGCAGGACACAGTGCAACAGCACCCTCCCACCCATGTTCTCCAGCAACTACGAACCCCTGCACTAAGGTTTAACTATGGGTTGTTGACTACAAACAACCCAGGAAGAGCACCCATGGTTTGTTGCTAGGGTTTGAATTCTGGGTTGTTTGTGGTTAACAACCCATAGTTAAACCATAGTACAGTGTTCACATGTAACAACAACCGACAATTCAATAACAACATATGATTCAACAACAACCTCTGCTCAGCCCATATTTTGGGTTGTCATTATGTGTGAACCAGGTCTTTCTGAGACATTTTCTATACTCCATAATTCTGCTCATGGTGAGAGGCTTGGATCAGCCAGATGGTGCTACATCTCATTTTTGTGGAACTTCTTCCTTTTGTTATTGTAGCTTTCTGTTTCCCCCTTTCTTCTTTTCTCATTAGATTGTACACAAATGGTGTCTGTCTTATGTCTTTGCTTGTTATACATTGCCTAGATTTTGAAGTAGTTTATGAATAGTGATGATGTGCAGACTTCAATAAAATCATAAATGTGCTGTGTTGGGTGCATTTTGGTGTTTGGGGCATTTTTAACTGCAAAAATCTATTGTTGTGGTCTTCTGGATAAATAGTAAACTGAATTTATTTTTATTTTCTTATATAAGTTAAAGCAACTAATTTCCATTGAGCCCATGTGATTCCTACAGGTAAAGGTTGCTGTTTTAATAATTTGGGGGAAAATAAGTTATAGTTCCTTTTTTAACATTCCTAGACTGCATGCATTAAGACTTCTAACTATTGGAGGTCTAAAATGGAATTGTTAAGTCTTGTTTTGTCTAATATTCAGGAATCTTTATATGCCGGGCTGGACCAATAAGCATTTAAGAACTGAAATATTCTTCTGATTACATTGTTGGTTCAGTTATGCTTTCCACATCAGACGTAAGCACCAACAGAGTTTGAATAAGCCATTCATAAATACCTCTTGTGTGAAGGGCGAGTTAAACATAACTAAGGGCACAATCCTATGTATGTTTAGACAGAAAAAAGTCCTACAACTCCCAGCATTCCCCAGCATAGCTGGCTGGGGAATGCTGAGTGTTGTAGAACTTTTTTCTGTCTAAACATGCATAGGATTGCACCCTAAGAGACAGAGAGAGGGTGTTTGGACAACCTCAGGGATACAAAATGCCATTGTGACTTCTCCTCCTGCCCCATGTGTGCTGCAGGCCCACCCACCCATCATTTACAAAATTGCCTGCACTGCAGCACGGGTTGGCATGTCGTCCAAACCCAGCACACAGCTGGGGTGGCTTCATCCTCACCCTACAACCCCTACTGCAAGTCGATGGCTTCTTTTATCCCAACGATCATCTGAACACAGACAGTAAGAATGTGAGGGAGAGAGAAACTGAGACCATGAGGGCAGCCTGGGGCACTATAGGATCTGCTAATGACATCCTCTTTTCACAAATGCAAAAAAGGGAGGGTCTTACCATGAGGAGCTTACAATCTAAACAAGAAATATAAAGACAAAGGAAAAAGAGAAGAACATATGCCAAATGCCCTTTTACATATTTAGGCTTAGTTTTAGTAGAAGATGAGGGCTAAGAGATGAAGCCAAGGCTATATGGGAGAAATGTGTTTTGAGACGTTTACCACACACCTTGAGCTCACATTTCTATATAGGAAGATGTATAAGTCACCCCATCAGACTCATCAGGAAAGGGTATGCATGTTATTCCTGCTGGATCTCCTCTCAAAATTGTGTATAACATTCAAAATTGCCGCGAGTTTCTGTGTCAAATTGATTCTGTGATAAACTATGCCTTTCTGTATCCATTCATCCTTGTATTCATCTGATAAGAACATAATGACAATCATTCTTAGTATCGAGGGCCCATCTTTCTTTAACAGCGGCCAGCTAGTAGCCATCACCACTTTCTGCAGCAAGGAGTTCTATACATGAATGGTAACATGCATTAACCATTTTCAGTCATTCTCCCAGTACAATCAGTGAACACATGGAAGGCGGAGCAGCTGTGCGCTTGACGTTGGCATATTCACAGGTTCTGATGACTGTGTGTTCAGGTGCATGTATATACACACTTCCATATGATCCAGAAACCTGTGTATTCCAGGTTCCCAATTATGCAGAATTTCCTATGTGTATTTGCGAAGTGTAGGGTGCAAAATAAAGAGTCGAGACAAGAAAGTTGGGTATAAAATGGGCCACTTTTATTCAAGATCTGCAGAAAGGGGTAAAACCAATGCGGGCATCCTCTCTTGGCCTCTTCCAGGCCAAATCTTAGGAATGGGCGAACGATTCTCTGACCTCAAGGTGGCAGCACACGTTCACCACCCCTTGGTCTTCCCCCATATGGGGTTGGGAGGCCTTCCTTTGTCACAACACCCGTGCCGCAGGGCTCCGAGCGTGTGAGTAGAGTTGGCCTCAAAGATAAACCTTATTCCCATGATCTGGTGCCGCGGGGCTCCCAGATGTGGGCGTCAGGTATTACCCTTTACCTCAACGGTTCCTGAGAATGTTCACCATTTGAAAACGCCCCTAAGGATGCCTGCACCTACCGCCAAATTAAAGTGACCGAATTAATACAAATCCACCTATTTAATACTCCCCAGCTGTCTTACAGTATGAAGTAGGCGAAAAAACTCCTAACCAACTTAGGATAAGAGTAAAAAATTCCTACTTGGCCTCCTAATGACGACTGGCTAGCCCATACTGTCTACAGGGAGGGGAGGGAGGGAGCTGCACAGGGAAGAAGAGGGCGGGCAGGACCGTTAGGCGGCAATTTAAGCCGCTCGTCCCCACCCCGCCCAGTGGCACCATCCAGATGCTCCAATCAGGAGCATCCCCCTCGCCTCTATGCCCCCCCACCCGCAAATATCATCCCCCGCCCAATTGGGCTGGGGATTTCACATATGTCCATATGGGCCCTTTTCCCACATTTAGCTGAATGTGTGAAGATGGAAACGTGGCCAGTGGGTGCAGTTCCGCTCTCTCCTGTAAATGTTCACTGAATGCGTAAGGTAAATGACTGAAAAGGACGGTGCATTTTGTGAAGTTCTTTTTTTGTCCATAATGATATTACCGCTGTATGAGTTCAAATAGATGAGCTCTTACGTTATGAGTTCATATGTTATAGGTAGTGGGGGGGGAGGGGGAAATCATTTAAATTTCCAGACACAAATTACTTGGGGAAAACTTCCCTTGTTGTCAAATAGCCATGTGGGAATAATTTAGTTTAGGTAAGAGTTGAATCTGATTCTCTCTCTCTCATATACTTTTCCAGACTTAAATTGTTCCTATAGGCCCCTTTCTGTGTATCTTTTCTTGCATACCAGGTCATGCTGCATCTGTATTGTTAACTTGCTTATGCCCCACTTTGTCATGCCATATGTTCAAGACGGCTTCATTAAAACAATGCAAACCAATATTGGAATGTCATAAAATTCAGTAAGAATTTCAAATCATGCATAACACTAATGCATTACTGCTGCTGTGTGGTGTTATCATGCTAAAGAAAATCCTGTTATATTATTTCTTTTCAGCAAGTTCATTGCAGACCGTGAGAGCAGAAGAAGCCTAACCAACAGCCACTTGGAAAAGAAGAAATGTGACGAATATGTAGGTTGCCCTTCAGAGGTATTCACTCTAACTTAGTGTGCACATAGGAGATCCATGTGTAGCACAACTGCTCCTATCCAGGCAGGAGCTATTCAGTTGTGGGGACAGCTCATCTGTATTTTATTTATTTATTACATTTATATATACCTGTCTTCACTCCAAGGAGCCCAAGGCAGTGTTCATGATTCCTACCCTCCGCCCATTTTATCCTCCTAATAGCCCTGTGAGGTAGGTTAGGGAAAGAGGTAGTGACCGACCCAAGATCAGCTTCATGGCTGAGTGTGGATTTCAGCTGTGGTTTTCCTGTCCAAATAGTCCAACCTTTTAACTGCTACAGCACCGTGGCCTCTACCAGTTCCACTGAAGTGAATGAGTAATCTCCTGCTTGTACTACAGCTCTGTGTAAGCCCAGAGCTTTGACTTATGAATAAATGATACGAACCTGATTTTCAATAGTTGAGACCAGCTCCAGTTGAAATTAAAGAAGAGATTGAAATTCATTTGGAAAGATGAATGAGTCACAGAGCCTGTCTATGCATTATTCAAGTCTGCTGATGTGTACAAATAATTACTCATGCTAGTGGACGATCTGTGAGGACACTTTTTACAAACATCAATGATGTGGGGGGGATCTTCCATTGTCCTCATGGTCCACCAGTACCATCACTGCCTTTCAACTACCCATAATTCCTCTCCCACCACTGAACTCCAGTGGAAAAATAATGAAAGATCAGACTCAAGATGAAAGATGCAGGTGGAGTGACTTTATGCAAATGAAGCTTATCCAAACGAGCACTGAATATAAAACTTACAATTTAAAAATTTACTACAAGCTATTGGACCAATTTTTATTTTCTCTTTCTCTTTTAAATGAAACCTTTATAGATTCCAGGCACAACATCATTGGGAATGTCTGTCTTCAATCTCAGCAATGCCATCATGGGCAGTGGAATATTAGGCCTTGCATTTGCATTGGCCAACACGGGAATCCTGCTCTTTACGTAAGTCTTTCACTGTGAAATAGACATGATTAATTTGGAGTGGGTATAAATGCCTATACTCCATTCACATACTGCTTTAATAAATGATATAGGACAGAGGTAGGACCTGATGTTGGGTCACACATTCCCACCTTTGCCTACAGCCATCAGCCCCAGTCAACATGGCCAATGGTTAAAGAAGATGGAAGTTGTTGACCAACAACATCGAAGGGCCACACAGGTTCCCCCCATCCCTAAAGCAGGTTATATATTTTTAACTTTGTGTGAAATTCACATTCAACTGTAGCAACTGTTTAACATTCAGACACACATTGCTGTCTATTGTTTTTTTCCCCCTTCTAATATATTTCTGTAGAACTTTTAGTTTGTTCTCATGAGCCATTATGCATGACAGAAAGATGCATGGGACCTCAAGCAATGTGGCATGTTCTTCTCTGGTATATCTCCCTGGTCTTTTGATTGTGCAGCCTCTGTAGCTACAGCTCTGTTGTGGGGGGTTTCATCTTTTTATTTGCTTCAGATGTTGGATTATTATCATAAATAGCATGATTCAGATGCTTGATAACTATAAATGGTAACTGTAAAAGAACAAATGTAGTATTAAATATCATGGTTCTGATCCCCTTGCCCATCCACTCCTAGGAAATGAAATTTACATGATAATATATTAAATCACAGCCCCAGGTGCTGGGGAACATGACTGGGATGATGCTATTACATTCATGTCCTGCTTGTGGGTTTTCCACAGGAAGCTGGTTGGCCACTGTGTGAACAGAATGCTGGACTAGATGGACCTTGGTCTGATCCAGCATGGCTCTTCTTATGTTCTTAGAAGTTATGGGGCTTTGGAGAGGCAGGTCTATAAAACAGGCCATTTGATTCTCAACCACTGATTGCTTTGGTCTGATATGTTCTAAGACGAATAAGGGAAGTCATTTTTCTCGGTGTTCCAAAATAATGTACTCTGTAATGTTATTTTGAGTCATAGGAACATAAGAAGCTGCTTTATACTGAGACAGACCATTGGTCCACTGTCAGTACTGACTGGCAAACCCTCTCCAGTGTTTCAGGCAGGAGTTTTTGTAGCTCTACCTGGAGATGCTAGGGATTGAACGTGGGCCCTTCTGAATGCAAAGCAGATGCTCTGCCACTGAGCCATGTCCCACCCCATCCTAAACAAGACACACGTGGCAGGATACAGTTACATACTTTAATGCTGTGAACAATAGAAGATTCTGTTCCTGACCATTGGCCATACTGTCTGGGGCTGATGTGAATTGTAGTCCAACATATCTGCAGGCCAAAAGGTTGGGAAAGGCTGATCCAACACATAGCTTACTGTTTGTTCTTAAGTTATCAAGGATCCCCTTTCCTGGTGAATTGGTAACCTTCTCATAAGGTTACCATTTTGGAATCACTTCCTAAACCAAAATATGTTTCTTCATCAGTCTCCCTGTCTTAGTGGCAATTGAAGAAGCGAACCTGAGAAGTTTTAATTGCTCAGAGAACATTTAAGATTGAATTGCCTAAGGTGATAAAACAATTTATTTCAACCTTGCAGAAGTGCGAAAGAGTGAAAAGGAACATAACAGTGACTTCAGTGTCTAAAAAAATCTCTATGAGGCATAGTTCTTTGGCTTCCCTGAAAAAAGAGGTCTCTAATAAACCTGACAGATTTTATAGATTAAAATTGACCAGTGCCACCCCACCTTACCCTGAAATGCATAAAAATAGTTTGAACTTCACAAAGAGGCATTTCATATTTTTTTTGAGTATGTGAGATTTAAAAACAATAGTTTCTGACATAATATTAATATGAACATGCAGAGAGAAATAGATTATGGCTGCAATCGTATGCACGCTTCTTGGGAATAAATCCTATTAAAATCATTGGGACTAAACTTCTGAGCAAACATGCATAAGAATGTATTGCATGGGCCTAATCCAGGGAGAAATTATCCTGTACAAGCACATTAAAATTAATAGTAGTTGCTCAACAGCACAATAATGTTCATCCACAGCTCCCATCCATTTCAGTGGCACTTGAGCAGGAGAACTTTTCCCAGGGTTGTGGCCTTAACCAGTACATTTTGTATAAATTAAACCACAATACTAATCTGAAGAAATTTAAGAATGGCCTTCAACTGTGCTATTCAATAGTCAGATTTGTTGTTTTTAGCTGTTAAGTATCGAATAAGAGCTCTGGGTGTTACGAAGGAAGAACAAAGTGTTTCCTAATCAAGAACAAATTCTGTATTTGCGTGTGTGTGTGTGTGTTTGTTTACACTGTAACAAAATCTTTGTTTCTAAAGCAAACTGTGGTTACACTGTTTTGATATTGCCCTGAATATCAAGAACAGGGTCTTTCATTACTAGGGCTACAGCTGGTGAAATAGAACTTCTTTTTTCGTGACTGTCCTTAATCTGAGTCGGGAAACAAAATACTCAAGATGTTCCAAATTCTAGGAGATCATTTCAGGGGCTAAAGTAGAATCTGGAAGGGGATTCTGAAACTAGTTAGTCAGTGGGATTGCTTTCAGAACAACCGTCCTCCAACCTGGTGCCCTCCAGATGTTTTGGACTACAACTCCCCATGCTCCCACAGCCAGGACAATGGGAGTTGTACTCCAACACATCTGGAAAGCATCAGATTGGGGAAGGCTACTCTGAGACAACATATTAACCTTGGGGGGCTATTTCAAACAAATAAGAACATAAGTGCCATGATGGGTCAGACCAAAAGTCCATCTAGTCCAGCACTCTGTTCACACAGTGGCCAACCAGCTGTCAGCCAGGGGCCAGCAAAGCAGGACACTGTGCAACAGCACCCTCACACTGATGGTCCCCAGCAACTGGTGCATATAAGCTTACTGCCTCAGATACTGGAGGTAGCACATAGCCATCAGGCCTAATAGCCATTGATAGCCTTCTCCTCCAGGAATTTATCCAACACCCTTTTAAAGCCATTCAAATTGGTGGGCATCACTACATCTTGTGGTAGTGAATTCCATAGTTTAAATATGCACTGCGTGAAGAAGTACTTCCTTTTATTTTTCCTGAATCTGTGTGTGTTTGCACTTGTGCTGCCAATCTCTAGATTGGAATTGTGTTTGGTGGTCAGCCATTTGGAGTGTGGTAGGATGAGCCAGGTCCACATACACACAATATACATGTCAACAAAATCCAGCTTCCCACTGCCCTTGTCTACTTACCTGCCTACCTTTCTGTATGTCTGGCTACTTCTCGTTATTACCACACTGTTTTAAAACTTGGCTGCAGAAGGAAGGGATGCTAGGAAAAGAAGTGAGTGAGTGACCGGGTTCCCACTGTGGGTTAATTAACACTCAGGGCACCATAGCACATGCCATCTACCATTATGAATATTCAAGCCTGGGCTGAGGATTGTCATGACTTGTTACGTCTTCCGAACCTGGGCTGATGGGGTTATTTGAGAATTAAACAAAGCTCACATAAACCACAGAATGTTTTAGGGAGATGCAAGGGTAGCTTAACCGTCAAATAACCCCTGCCACCTGACTTTGGATGACACAGCAATTCATGGCAACCTGCAGCTGGGACTTACATATTCATAATGGCGGCTGGCGTGCACCGGAGCTTCTTGCAGGTAAATTAATCCCAGATGGGCTGTTATGTCATGCAAACTGGCCCAGTGTGCGAGTAGAAGGGAGTAGGCTCCCTGCATTCCTTTATTCAAGTACTCTTGTTTTTTCATCTTCACATGCTTCATTCATTTCTGTCTGAAACTACTCGGATGAGGGAAAAGGGGAAAATGGAAGAGAAAGAATAGCAGGAGGAAAGGGTTTTTCTTTGTCGTGCGCTGTCTGTCTCTTGATCCTTCAGGCTGTACAGATTCGTAGGAGGGAGAGGGGTGAGATTCCATGGGCTATTTAGCACTGCTCGGGTCATCCTATGTAATCAGTGGCAAGTGTGCTGCAATCAAAGAGCAGTTGAGCTGCAGGAAATATGCCTGTGTAGCAAATAGCTCCAGGTGTCCTGCTCCAGGTGGTTCAGACAGTGCATTAGGCAAATAAACTAACCACCCTGGCGTTCTCATGTACCTTTCCTGTAGCTTGATCTGCAGGTGACTCTGCATGACATGTTGATAAGTATTAAAATTTGTTGATGACTGAACATCAAACAGCTTTTTAGATTACAGCTACAGTGGCTGGTTAAAATATTAGCAACCCTAGTGTCCATTCCAGCACACCGGAGGAGGAAGACTGTGCACCTTTGAAAGAATTCATAAAAAGTAAAACTAATATGAAATGTTCACAAAGTGGCTTTGAACCTGATATCATTTTCCTTACTGTTCTCCTCAAGTTACCTCAACAGTTTATGAATGCAGATTTAAAACTTCTGCCAGCCCTACAGCTTCTTCAGAATCATTCTTTCTCATTAATATGTGTGAGGCCATTGAGCTCTTTACACTTTGCAAGATAGAAACAACACCGTTGCACTTCTAGCAGAAAGCGAGATTCATTCTTTGGAAACACCCCTCAAAAACAAGTGAAGAACGACTTTTCTATCTTCAGTGCATTGATCTTGAAAATGCTAAAAGACCAGAATACTGTTTGAGGGAAACTTTGCATCAATTAAATGGCAATATCATTTGCTTTCCATTTATGGAGTACATGATAATAAACTAAGGAGAATACTCCATATTCCCATATGTATTTGAGGCAGAATTAGTTTTCCAGATGTTTTTTTTTTAAAAAAAAATAGTGGACTTTGACAAGCATGCTTTTGTTAGCTTGTTTTTATATATGAAATCTGAGAAGTATTAGGGTACTGCAGAATTTTCTTGGCTTCACTGTGTATGTTTTGAATTTACAGAAAGTCACTGCTGTTCATGTTTTCATACCACTCCATGGGATGGTCCTGGCAGTAGTCTGTCTGTCTCAACTACAACCCATATAACAAACAGTCTTTTCATGCTGTGTTATTGGAAGACTTGGGAAACAACCCAGTTCACACACACTGCAACCTGTGTGAGCTTGTAAGAGCAGAAAAGGACAGCGGATTAGATTATAACTTTTTACTTCTGCAAGACCATCCTGAAAGGCCACTGGGACTTCTAACACTAGAAGCTTTGTTATCATTGTTTCAGAAAGTATTGTTTAGAGCTCTTTAATAAGTATCTGCGACAAAGCACTAGCCACTGGGCATTTCTTCCTACTCAAGTCAACACTGGCCAAAGCCACTGATGGGTTGGGCAGGAGCATGATTAATAGGAGTTCTTAATATCTAATTTACATAACTGCTTGGCCATTAGGTAGTGTAGGGCAAACTCTTCTGAGATATTCAGTACCACAGGCTGTTTTTTTCCTAAGTAAAACTAATTGCAACTTGGGAACCAGTATTCACTGAACTGGTTCATACATTTTGCTAAACTGTGGATGAGCATTATATGCATGAGCTTCACACACACACACTCCCCATTCTCCTGATGTGGAAACAACGAGATCAGAAGCTTTTGCACTTATTTCCAACTAACCACTCTTGTTATTTCCAAACCCAGACAAACTGTGGTTTGGGGAAACTACGGCTTTGGGAAACAAACCAATTTCACACCATGACTAATGACCCTGCTTTGTTTTCCTAATTGTTTTTAACACTAGCCATGGTTCCTGGTTCATACCAAACAGGTAACTGTGGTTAGTAGAAAATGGAAAAGAAAACTTCCAATCTCCTCCTTGGGATTGCACTGGAGCAGGAGCAGGGAAGAAGAAGCGCATGGACCTAAAGCTTACCCAGACTTCTTCCTGCTGTGATAAACTTAGTTAAAAATGCTGCCATTATCTATCTACCTACTATTGGAATCATTTTTCCCCATGGGAGAGGATGTTTTCTTTCTTAGCGAAATCCCAAAGAATTATGCATATCCAGAGTGCTGACAGATGTATTCATTTCCTTGCTGAATACAAAGGACAATAGATTGACTAGAGATCATTACAAGAGCATGCAACTCCTGGCTGTGTCTTATATATTTAAAATTCTAAAGATTTTTCTTATGAGGACTCTTGTCTACTCAGATCAACACAATACAGGCCCAGTTTGCACAATCATCATGGTTTAAACAAACCACAGTGGCTTGATTAAGCTGTGACATGTGCCAGTGTATGCCAGGCACCAGTTGCCTAATTACCTGCCCAACCACGACTTATATCACTGGAACCCGGGCAGTATGGCTTATTTGAGAGGGAAACAACCCTCAAAGAATCTGTGGCCTTCGTTGTGTTGTTTGAGGATTGTTTCTCCACCCCCTCAAACAAGCTATGCTGCCTGGGTTTGGGTGATGCTACAAGTCATGCCTGGGCCGGAAATTAGACAAATAGCACTTGGCATGCATCGCATGATCACTGCCACTGTGGCTTGTTTTAGCTGCAGCGATCATTCAAACCAGGTCATAATTTGAACAGTTTTCACACTACTTGGTCCAATTTATGGAACTAATTGATCAAGTAAGCCTTTTTTCAGAGTTGTTTTTTGGCATCTGATATAGCTTTAACCAATACATGAACAGTGTGTTTTGTGCTGAAGCCTAAATAAAAGGAAGACCAACTTTGGTTCATATAATATTGCATCTGACACACTCTTGGGAAATGAATGTCCTAGCTTTGCCTGGCTGTGTTTCCAGCAAGAATAACTCTGGAATCATAGCATCTGAAATGGATTGGGAAGATGGAAATCTAAACTTTTTAGCTGTTCAGCAATGCTATTTACATTAAAAAAAAAAGTAATTGCACCAAAATGCATTCCTGATTAGCTCTCCTGATAGTTGGAATTTTGTTGGACAACCAACTCACCTAAATTTTCAAGTATGTACATTAATGTACATATATTTAACCAATAACAAATCTACAATAATTTAACCCACAACTGGTCCCCATCCACTGGATAGCTTTGCTAACGTAAGAGCCATGCTAGATCAGACAAAGAATCCTTCTAGTCCAGCATTTTGTTTACACAGTGGCCAAACAGCTGTTAACCCACAAGCAGGACACAAGTGCAACAGCACCCTCCAACCCATGCTCCACATCAACTGGTATATGTAGGCGTACTAACTTTGATACTAGAGGTAGCATTTAGCCATCAGGATTAGTAGCCATTGATGATCTTCTCCTCCAGGAATTTATCTAACCCCCTTTTAAAGCCATCCAAACTGGTGGCCATCACTATGTCTTGTGGTAGTGAATTTCATAGTTTAACTATGTGCAGTTTGAAGAAGTACTTTCTTTTATCTGTCCTGAATCTCCCACCAGTTAGCTTTATGGGATGACCCCAAGTATCCCAAAACTAGGGATGTGCACTGACCCCCCGGATCGGATCGGATAGCGGATCGGAATCGGACCTGGGGGGTCGGATTGGATCGGATCGGAGGATGGTCGGATCGGATCGGACCGGATGTCCGATCCGGATCGGACGCCATTTTGAATGCTTTTTCCCATAGCCAAGTATTGTTTTACAAAAACGCCTATAACTTTTTCATTTTTAAAGATAGAAGGATGAAACTTGGGCACATTATACACTGGTTAGGGATAGTTATCTGTGAGAAATTTCAGAAAGATTGGTGCATGAGTTTTGTGGCAATTAATTGTTTAATAAATACCCAGAAATGCCTATAACTTTGTCATTTTTAAAGTTACAAACATGAAACTTTGCCACATTGTAGGTGGTACCTTGTGACCTATCTGTGAGAAATTTCAGAAACTTAGGTGCTTGCCTTGTGTGGCAATTAATTTTAGAAAAATGGGTAGTAGTGGGGTAAATACATTTACGCCTCCCATTTTTTTATTTTTGAAGATACAAACAGGAAACTTGGGCACATTACAGGTACCACTTGCCTTGATATGTGTGTGAAATTTCAGAAACATTGGAGCTTGCCTTGTGTGGCAATTAATTTTTGAAACAATGAGAAAGAAACACCTATAACTTTGTCATTTTTAAAGTTACACACATGAAACTTTGCCACATTGTAGGTGGTACCTTGGGACCTATGTGTGTGAAATTTCAGAAACATAGGTGCTTGCCTTGTGTGGCAATTAATTTTTTAATAAATACCCAGGAATGCCTATAACTTTGTCATTTGTAAAGTTACACACATGAAACTTTGCCACATTGTAGGCGGTACCTTGGGACCTATGTGTGTAAAATTTCAGAAACGTAGGTGCTTGTATTGTGTGGCAATTAATTTTTGAAACAATGAGGGATTCATTGGACAGCACTTGCCCATAGGGATTCATTGGACAGTACTTGCCCATAGGGATTCATTGGACAGTACTTGCCTATAGGAAATCATTGGAAAGCACTTGCCCATAGAAAATCATTGGAAAGCACTTGCCCATTGAGAAATACAGTTATGCCTCCCACTTTTTTATTTTTGAAGATACAAACAGGAAACTTGGGCACATTGTAGACTGGTTAGGGATAGTTATGTGTCAGAAATTTCAGAAAGATTGGTGCATGCGTTTTGTGGCAATTAATTTTTTAATAAATACCCAGGAATGCCTATAACTTTGTCATTTTTAAAGTTACATACATGAAACTTTGCCACATTGTAGGTGGTACCTTGGGATCTATGTGTGTAAAATTTCAAAAACGTAGGTGCTTGCCTTGTATGGCAATTAATTTTAGAAAAATGGGTAGTAGTGGGGTAAATACATTTACGCCTCCCATTTTTTTATTTTTAAAGATACAAACAGGAAACATGGGCACATTACAGGGAACACTTCACTTGATATGTGTGTAAAATTTCAGAATGATAGGTCCAGGCATGTGGTGGCAAGGTGTCTGCACACACCACTTTGAAGACTGTAGAAAATTTCTCCTGTAACGATCCCAGCGAGAGAGAGTGATCCTAGGCTCAGCCGTTCTGCTTGAGTGGAAGTATCAAAGCAGACACGAGCCAAGTGCTACTTTGTTTCTCCTTTTGTAATGGATACTAGCTCAGTTGCAGCCAAGCGTGCAAGGATCAAAGAGATGAGAGAAAGTGTTTCCTTCTTCTTCCCGGGAGGCGGGAGGGTGCAATTGACAGCCCCAGCCTCTGTGTAAAAAAGGTTAATAACTTTTAATCTAAAAAATTCGTAGCCACCAAATGCCTGGACCTATCATTCTGAAATTTTACACACATATCAAGTGAAGTGTTCCCTGTAATGTGCCCATGTTTCCTGTTTGTATCTTTAAAAATAAAAAAATGGGAGGCGTAAATGTATTTACCCCACTACTACCCATTTTTCTAAAATTAATTGCCATACAAGGCAAGCACCTACGTTTTTGAAATTTTACACACATAGGTCCCAAGGTACCACCTACAATGTGGCAAAGTTTCATGTATGTAACTTTAAAAATGACAAAGTTATAGGCATTCCTGGGTATTTATTAAAAAATTAATTGCCACAAAACGCATGCACCAATCTTTCTGAAATTTCTGACAGATAACTATCCCTAACCAGTCTACAATGTGCCCAAGTTTCCTGTTTGTATCTTCAAAAATAAAAAAGTGGGAGGCATAACTGTATTTCTCAATGGGCAAGTGCTTTCCAATGATTTTCTATGGGCAAGTGCTTTCCAATGATTTCCTATAGGAAAGTACTGTCCAATGAATCCCTATGGGCAAGTACTGTCCAATGAATCCCTATGGGCAAGTGCTGTCCAATGAATCCCTCATTGTTTCAAAAATTAATTGCCACACAATACAAGCACCTACGTTTCTGAAATTTTACACACATGGGTCCCAAGGTACCGCCTACAATGTGGCAAAGTTTCATGTGTGTAACTTTACAAATGACAAAGTTATAGGCATTCCTGGGTATTTATTAAAAAATTAATTGCCACACAAGGCAAGCACCTATGTTTCTGAAATTTCACACACATAGGTCCCAAGGTACCACCTACAATGTGGCAAAGTTTCATGTGTGTAACTTTAAAAATGACAAAGTTATAGGTGTTTCTTTCCTCATTGTTTCAAAAATTAATTGCCACACAAGGCAAGCTCCAATGTTTCTGAAATTTCACACACATATCAAGGCAAGTGGTACCTGTAATGTGCCCAAGTTTCCTGTTTGTATCTTCAAAAATAAAAAAATGGGAGGCGTAAATGTATTTACCCCCACTACCCATTTTTCTAAAATTAATTGCCACACAAGGCAAGCACCTAAGTTTCTGAAATTTCTCACAGATAGGTCCCAAGGTACCACCTACAATGTGGCAAAGTTTCATGTTTGTAACTTTAAAAATGACAAAGTTATAGGCATTTCTGGGTATTTATTAAACAATTAATTGCCACAAAACGCATGCACCAATCTTTCTGAAATTTCTCACAGATAACTATCCCTAACCAGTGTATAATGTGCCCAAGTTTCATCCTTCTATCTTTAAAAATGAAAAAGTTATAGGCGTTTTTGTAAAACAATACTTGGCTATGGGAAAAAGCATTCAAAATGGCGTCCGATCCGGATCGGACCTCGTCGGATCGGATCGGATCGGAGGTTGATCGGATCGGATCGGATCGGATTTTCCCGATTTTGGGGCGGATCGGATTCGGATCGTGGATCGGATCCGATCCGATGCACACCCCTACCCAAAACATAGCCTGCTTTTTTCCCCTTTTTTCTTTATATCATGTTGATATAAAGAAATAATAATGATATAAAGATTAATTGTTTGGATTGGATTTGCTATCTTTACTGCACTTAAAGCCTGGATTTTAACTATTTAGGGAATATACTGCATTAATCATATGGACAGATAGTTTGACCAAAACAGGTCCCCATCATTGAAAATTAAATTTTAAAAGTTCAGGTGGCAGCATGTCCTCTCCTGTAGTTTAGCCATTGACTTCAATTAGCAAGGAGATATCCTGTTTTGAAGGCTAAACTTAGGTACAGGCTAAATCAGGAAATCTCTTTATAATAATATGAAGTAATTTTGGCATTAAATCCCCCATCAGAATATTATGGGGTTTAGGGTTAAACAAAAATACATTATTTATAACATTTCCTAATCTATCCCAGATTTAGGCACAAAGGGTTTTGCTCCCTGGAGGGAATATAAAATCAGTATAAGACACTGTCTTCCGTTTGGCCATTCTAGCCAAACAATTTGTAAGGTTGGACTCTCACTAACCTTTAATATTTTGGGTATTGCAGCAATGTCTAGGAACAAAGACAGCCATTCCCCCCACCTCCACCACTGTGCCCCTTCCTACCTGCTTTTTTGTGGATACTAGAGAGGATTATACCTCTATAAATGCATTTTACTTTAGACATGAAGCCAAATTTTATGGAGACAAGTAATCTAAAAGTGTCAGGCTTGATAAAATCTTTGTCAACTAATTATCTTAACCACTCAGCAATATACTAAGTAAGCACTGTAATTGGATTTAGACTACTATCATCTCCTAGATTATCAAATCAATAACTATCTCTTCCCTGATAGTTTGCTGATGTGGACAGCAAATTCATTTATAATTCTATAAATGATCCCATAAATGCTCAGGTTTATGTTATTCTGTTTAAGTGAGGATCTTGCAGGAATTGGGATAGTATTGGGAAGGTAAAATAATGCAGTTTTAAGGAACATATGCCTGTGTCTTGCTTATGGCAAGTGATTGTAATGCTCCACAAGGAAAAGAATAGACAATGATTTAGTGTTCCAAGTTCTAAGCTTTCACTTTAACAGAAAAATAAAATTCTTAGCATGAGTAATTTTCTTTTTGCTGATTTTGACATCTATAACCCTTCATCATTAACTTTAACCATCCCTCTGCAGCTCTGATTCAAAAATTATGGGAAATTATGGAATTCTACTTTTGCCAGGTTACAGATACCCTATTTTGATTGGGATGTAACCATGGTTTTTTGCCTTGTCCTTAAATTTTTTCCTCCTGATACAAACAGCAGTCATGAAAGCTGCCTATTTGCTACTGGGCCAGGTTTAAGGTTTTGATGCTAGTGTACAAAACCTAAACAACTTGTGACCAGAATACCTGAGAGAGTGCCTTCCCCCTTACCAACCTGCCTGGTCACTGAAGTCATCAGAAGGCATGCTTCTGGTAGTTCCAAATGGACCTATGGCCCAAGAGAAGAGCCTTTGATGTGGTGGCCCCCTTTCTTTGGAACTCCCTATCTCTAGAAGTCAGGCAGGTGCCAACACTGTGTTGCTTCTGCCACCTCCTGAAAACAGCTCTGTTCCAGGAAGTCTTCCTTAACTGATCACTACAGTTTGTATTGGCATTTTGTTTTTAAAAAGAATAAGTTTAATATGGTGTTTTACTCTTTTTATCTTTGTACTCTTTTATCTTTTATTGCTCACCGCTCTGGAATCTGTTTAGATGTGGAGCGGTATACAAATGTTCTAAAATAAATAAATAAATAAATAAAGCCCTAGTCTGGATTGGGAATGTGGCAGGACCAAATGTAAAATCCCCTCTCTCCCCTCACCATGATTTTTATTTTTATTTATTTTATTTGTTACATTTATATACCGTCCCATAACTGAAGCTGTCTGGGCAGTTTACAAAATTTTAAAAGATTGAATATTAAAAAGTCAATATACATAATTTAAAACCATAAAACATAAAAACAGTTGATATTTAAAACATTCCCATCTATATCAGGCACTCACACAACTGCTATTTATTAATAATAAAACCAATCATATAGCTGCATGTTATGCAATTATCATCACCTCTAGTCTGGTTCTTGTCCTATCTAAAGTGGTGTTAACTTTGGTCCTCCTATGCAAGCTACCTGCATAGAAGGACCACAAAGATTGCTTCGGTTCCTCAGCCAAATAAAATGTCTGAGCCTTGAGAAAAGCTCTTCCTCAATGGCAAAGAATTTACAAAGGTCTCCTTGCTGAATGTTAAGTGACCCAAGTTTATTGGGTCACTTATCATTCCCAAGTTTATTGCGTATCCTCAATGTCTTTCACATTATTTAGGGATGGGCAGATAATCATGGCAGTTTCCATGGACTTCGTCTTTTTTCCATCTCCCAAATCTATTCCATTCCAAATTTATCTATTGGGGGGGGATTGTATGTATTTTTGTGCACATTCTTCCAAGTAGACACATTAATGGACACACAGCACCATTCACCAAAGTGTGTTTGTCTGCATTTTAGAAATGTACACAGTGTTGGGGTTTTTTGCACATTTTTCAAATGTGTGCATGTTCTCGAATGCATTTTTTCCTTTCACAGAATGCATCACAAGCCTGGAAATGTATGGATTTCCAACCGCAAATTACATCCGTTTCCGCGTTCGGTTCCGGGAGGTGCGGATCGGGTAAATCCGTAAACAAATTTTGACAGAGCAAATTTCTTATGCATCCCTAACATTATAACAATATTGGCAAGCTGGATCTTCAAATCAGAATTATTTTGTTGTTAATTACAAACGTAATTAAAAATCATAAACTATATCTGGAATTGCAATTTTATGCATACCTGAAGTAAGCCCCATTGAACGCAGTGGAACTTAGTTCTGAGGAAACATGCATAGAACTGCACTCAGTTTGACTTCCTATTGAAACTATTTTATTCTACTTCTTTCACAAGTAGTAGCTAACATTGAATTAAACTTTAGAAGTAGTTGCTTAGAGTGATAGATCTCATCAAACAGTTTATCCACTGTCTTCTTAAGAAAGATTGTTTTTACAAAAATTACAATGAAAACTTTTCATCCAAACTTCTAGATAGGGTTTTAGTTGCCTATTGAGAATTGCTAAATTTAATTATGGGAATGAGCTATTTCCAAGTTCCTCAAAATCACTGAGCATGCAGTCCTATACTCACTTACCTGGGAGTAAGCCCCATTGAAGCCAACAGGATTTACTTCTGAGCAGACATGCATAAGATCACACTGTTAATAACATTCTAGGACCTAATGACCAATTGTATTGAGAGGAATTAACCAGAGAATGTATTTGGTTCTTTTTTATAACTTTTAATTTTTGAACAAATTCTAAATATTGAGTTGGTTACTTGTGAACATGCAAGTTTTTTGTTTAATTTTTTTGTCCTGCTTGATTTCTCGCTGCGGTGAGAAGAAAAAAGGCACATTATATTTGTTGCTCCCCAAAAGAAACCACCTATGATTTTAAAGCAAACCAATATTTCTGTCAATGATCCAGGTTTAATGTTATGCAAACACTTGGCTTATTATAATGATAAGAGCTCTTTCTTTCTTATTTCCTTTTTATAGGTTACTTTTGATTTCAGTGACGCTGCTCTCTATTTATTCAATAAATCTCCTGTTAACATGTGCGAAGGAAACAGGTAATTCCTACAAATGTTGCATTAATTCCGTAGCAATGAAGAAGACAAAGGTGAAGAATAAAAACCTTCTGAGTTTCCCTCCTCCCCATGTCAGTAATAAGAGAAAGACCAATTTAAAGTGTTCTTTCCTCTTTCCAAGGCCTCATCTATACCAAGCAGGATATTACACTATGAAAGTGGTATATAAAAGGCAGGAGCCACACCAAGCAGGATATAGCAGTATGAAAGCGGTATATGGTATGTGTCAATGGCCCCCAACAGTTGTCAGTGCACTTCAGAACCGCTATAAAGCAGTAATGTGGCTCCTGCCTTTTACATGTCACTTTCATACCACTTCCATAGTGCTATATCCTGCTTGGTGTAGATGAGCCCAAGTCTGCTGGCCATTAAGACTACTCGGGGGACCAGAGTAGACAATGTGGGGGGAAGTGAAGGGACTCAGCACCCATTAGAAGTGCACCATTTTGTATTTTGTGTTTTAATTTATTGGACACCGGTATCATTTCATGTGGAGCAGTTTGTAAATTTTATAATACATAAATAAAATAAGTTAGAATCAGCAGTGAGGGGAGCAAAGAATTAGGCACCATCCTGGTAGATCTTTGTGAGTGCATTGGTGCTTGTGAGCACTGTATTGGGACCCCTAGCAAGACAGATTTTTTATTTTATGTTCAGTATGTTCAGTATGCCACTGAATACAGCTTCTGGGGTTATGCAACAAGTGAAAGCTATTACCTTAAAGCTTATTTCTGGGCTTCTGGGCAACATCTGATTGGTTACTATGGGAAACAGAATGCTGGACTAGATAAACCATTGGTCTCATCCAGCAGGGCTTTTCTTATGTCCCGAGAGGTTGTGGAACCCTCATGCTCTCAGCCTATTTATTTACTTGACCTTGGAAAAACAACCACATGTAAAATAAATGTTCATGATCAGACATTACAATGCCTGATGTTCCACCAGCATTAGAAGACCTATTCGTGGACATGAGCTCAGAATGGACCGTTTCTTGCTCTTTTCATTAAGATCATTTGTCAAATCTTATTCCTATTGAAGCTGAGATGGTCAGATGTGAGTGTTAAAAATGTCCAGGGAAGTTCTTAAGTTGCAGAGACTTTGTTTTGTTTAGAACTCTTACCTTTCTAAAGCCCAATTTGGGCTTTCTAATCCCCTACGTAATAAGAATTGCATGAGGGAGAAGGGATGAGTGTGCTAGCTCCACCCCCACAATCATTGCTTTTGTTGCCTTCCACAAGTTGGAGGGCAAATGTCTGCATTGGGGAACCTGCCCTACTCATGTAGGCTCTCCACAGGATTTCAAGTAAATGAGTAGAACAGACTTCTTGATATAGACGCTCACCTGTAGAGGGTGACAGACAGGGTGGAGCTAGGGCACCTATCCCTACTTTCCATTGTGCAATTTTAATTTTGTAGAGGATTAGAAAGCCCAAGTAGGGCTTACATGTACCTGAAACTTCAGGGCATTTTGAAAATGCATGAGGGCCATTTACAAATAAGCTGGCTTGACTATGTCTTGTTAAAGGATATGTGTGATTTCTCACTTATGAGATGGAAACATAATTTTGAATGGAGGAATTAGATGAGTGTGTACAAGAAATGTAAATGACTTGACTTTATTGTTCATTGTCATGATTAATTTCCAATTCCTCTCCAAATTGGTTTAACCAGGCTGCATGGTTTATGAAAAACTTGGTGAGCAAATCTTTGGCACTCCAGGAAAAGTGATTGTTTTTGGTTCTACATCTCTTCAGAACACTGGAGGTAAATAAAGTGGGATAAAGGTAGAGAAAATAAATGATTTATTTAAAGCTTTTGGAATTTTCAGTATCTATAGTATCTCAGTTAAACTAAAATTCTCCCTACACTATAATAGGTGATGGGGGTGTATTTCTTCTAGTAAAGAGCTGTTCTTAGTTGTCTTGGCTATTCAAACTAACTTAACTCATTCCATATGTCTTTGCTCGTAATAAAGTGACTATAGTGTGTTTCAGGGAGAGTTGAGGCCTGTCAATTGCTTTTAGGAAACCTCTTCCTGTTAATCACATAGAAGTGTGCTCATCAGTAATATGTTTACTGTAGGACTATCTTGGGGGTTATATTTACTGCATGGACTACGGTCTGAAAGCCATTTCAAATGACACATTTTGTACATAGATATGATTCTTGAGTACATAATACAGAGGCTATGTGACTGAATTTGAAATACACTCATGTATTTTTCTCATCTCTTTAAACTACACACAAGTGGCCAATGCTAAAGGATTAGGCCCTATTCATGTGTATTTTAAAGTGATGTGCAACTCACAGTACATGCATCTGAGGGTGCCTCTACAAAAGCGATTTAAAGCTCTTTCAAGGCGCATTACAAATTTTACCTCTACAAGAGCGGAGCGCAAATCGGGGGTCGAGGTGCTTTTTATCTCCGTTTATTCGCATTTTCGAATGCTCGTTAAATAGCGAGTTTTAATTTGCCATGGGAGTTAAAGAGCGTTATGGTCATGTAAACATGCAATTCTCCGCATATAAACAACTTTAAAGTGCATTTCCTATAGCCCGTAATGCACTTCTCCATATATGCACATAATTGGGCAACCAGGCGTCAAACTGAAATCTTGTAGAGGGGGCCTATGATTCAAATTGACATACATAAAGCCCACGTCCAAACATAATGTTTCAGATCTAATGAGAACGAACAATGAGCTTAAGCTCTCTCTCTTTCCTCCCCTTTGTTTCTAGTGAGATCTAAACCAGGAAGATGTGATTTAAGTGCTCCCTGCAAACCAGGATTACAAAGCAAGGCTTGAACCTTGTTTGCAGTCCTGATTTGCAGGGAGTACTTAAACCATAGTTTCCTGGTTTGGATATTACAGTGATGTTAACAAACTTGGAAGTCTTTTCTGCAGCTAGGTGCTTAAGATGAGGAGGATGAAGTGCTCAAGCTTATTGCTTATTCCCACTTCAACAAAACAGACTGTATTAGATCAGGAATGTTATGTTTGAACCTGTGCGTGTGTATTTTGTACTTGGGGATCATACCTGAATATACATTAACTGTATTTGGATGATCATATGTTGACTTCATAAAATGAGTTATGAACAAGTCTTTTGTTCACACACACAGTCCCTTTGAATCTCCTTTCACATGAACCAGCAAATAAACCAGAAAGTCATGAATTAACTATAGTTTGCCATTTCACCTAAACTAATAAATTATGGTTAAATGTTTTGGAAAATGCCTGGATATTAAACCATGGTTTGAAGTTGGTTTAGTATCCTGACTTATTCCAAAGCTGACAACCTTAGTTTCCCAGATTGGATGAAATTATAAACTTTGTGTAATTTGAAGCTTCATCATTTGTTTGCTGCAAAGGTTCATGCAAAATGTTCATTCATCTGAACTCTTCCCAAAAGTTTTATTTGAATGACCCAGAGGGTAGTATAGAGAAAAAGCAAGTACATCACTGTGTGCTGCCATCATGATTTATTATGTTTAGTTTCTAACAAGACCTTGTTTTCCCCAGCAATGCTGAGCTATCTCTTCATAGTTAAAAATGAACTGCCCTCTGTCATAAAGTTCCTCATGGGAAAAGAAGATACGTTTTCGTAAGTTTAATTTGTGCTTTTGCTGACTTGACTGCTTTCTTGTGGTTAAGGCAGCGGCTTATAGATTGCATTCGGTGCTAGAAGCATTTATATGCTTCTGCCATGCTGCATTTGCATGCTACATCTTACATCAGGACTTCTTGTGGAATTAATAAAGGCCAAAAAAAATAAAGAAATGAACAGGAGTGAAAAAATGAATGTAAACAGACAGTTTCTGTGCCAGTTTATGGTTTTAAAAAACCCTGAAAGAATAAAAAAAATTACTCAGATCCTTCACAATATTCAAAAGCTGAGATACACTATTCCTGAGTCACAATCTAACTAAAAATATAAGAATCATTTTCCATCAGAATTTTTCAAATGTTATTGGACCAGTACCATAAAATAAAGGTCTCCATATATTATAGCAGCACACAAGTCACACTAATAATGTGGTTAAAGAAAATGGGGGCAAATCTGTACACTGTGCTGAGCATCAAAACCCATGTTGTCTCCTTTTGATGGAAGCTTTACCCAGGACCGGTAACTTGCCCATCTCTTGGCCCAATCAAAACACAGCTTAGGAAAGACTAAGTAGGAGAGCTGCAACACTCCCATCCTAACACTTCTGAAGCTGCTCATTTATGCTGTATGTATCATATTACTGCAGTTTTGTACAATTAGAGCCTTTATCAGATACTAATTTGGGTATAAATGAATGTACGGAGTGAGGTAATTTGGTTCATGCCTACCTCCACGAGTTCAAAGGTATTATTGACAAGCAGCCTGCCTACACACATACACCTGGGTTCACATAAGCTGCTTGAAAATGGAAGGTCCCAAATCACATATATGTATGAATGCATCTAGGCTTATAAGAATGGTAGAAGCCATTCCAATATGTCGAGGACAAGGCAGGCCTAATGGTTTTCTTTTGTTTTCTATTCTGCATGAACAGCATTCACACATGGGCAAAAATAGGATGAGAGGAACTCTCTCTCTCTCTCTCTCTCTCTAATACATGAAACTGGCAGGCTCCTTTCTGCATAGCCTTATTGAAAGAGGCTCTGGATCTGCCTGGATATTGCATCAGCACCAATCCCCAATAGCTGACTTGATAATTTGGTCTCTGGAGAAGACATTGGGAAGCAGTGTGGCAGACTGTAGATTTTCTCTCATACTCTTATTACTAAATAGGTTTCAAGGCAAAGTATAGAGGAATGAGTTGATATCTCTCGAGCCACACAGGTTTCCATTTAGTGTTGCTGTCAGCTGGCTAGGTTTGAAAAATCACTGTCCACAGCCTGAGTTGTACAGCAATAACTGTCTGCCTAGTTGAGCAATCCTTTCCTCTGTTGACATCCTGAGTCTTGTCTAATGCCAACTGGCATGGGTTTGCCCTCCACCCCTGGCATTGCTCATGCCACTTGGGCAATGCTTGTCTTAATAACCTAGTGAAAATACAATGATTGCTGACTGCTGCAGCTCAGATTCAACACAGAACAACTTTAAAATAATAGCTGTCTGCTTGCTTATACCAGCTAGGACAACCAGAAATTGTCTAGTCTCTCTGAATATAGTCACATACGTTTTACGTTTTTATTTTTTTAAAACAATGACCATATAAAAATGTGGCAATTCAGGTGAGGAAGTAATGTTATCCCTGCACTTTTGAAAATGTTTTGCAGACCCTGGTATGTGGATGGGCGACTTCTTGTTGTAGCCGTGACATTCTGTATAATCCTTCCCTTATGTCTTCTTAAGAATTTAGGTAAGGATATCTCCTTAAAATTCAAGGTGTATTCCAAGCCTGATATGCCTTGTTCTGATTCAGGGCTACTCCTTAGCCGCAGAATAAACTATGTACAGGGAACTCTGTAATAAAGAACCCTAAATTACAGTTTGGTACAGTCTGAATATATTTGGCTGTCTGAACCTGAGACAAAATAATGCCTTCATTTGTTTTTCTATTTTTGAGCATTGATTATGTCCCTAAAAGATTTGTGCTCCACAAGACAGTATAAATACTGTAGGCTAGTGGTTGTTTGTTTGTTTTAAACAGGCTAGTTTAAAAAAACTTACTTTAAGAACATATATTTTGTTCTCAAAATAAGGAAAATAAGGTAAGTATTTGTTAAAATAAGGAAATTAATTGTTAAAAATCAGTTTTTAAAAAGTGAGCAAAATGCCTCATACTAGCAAACACCTCAGTATACTAAAAAAAAAAAAAAGCTTAAATATTCCCCCCATCCTTTCTGCCAGCTCACCACTGCTTATTCCCCATGAGCTCTCTGCATTTGGCTCTTTAACGTTTATCTACTTGTTGCTGTCAAGTCTCCACACAACTTTTCTTCCTGAAAAGCCAAGCAAGTTATAGAACTGTGCCTTTTTCTTTTTTTCCTTTTTAATTATTATTCAACAGGCTTCTTCCATCCAGTGAAAGCTGTCAGTTATCAGTGTTTGTTTGAAAATAGGATAAGACTGTAACAATACAATTATCTTTTGCCATCAAGAACTGTCTGCAATTCCATTTTGAGTTTTTCCCATCAATGAATAACTTTGGTAATCTCTCATCCTTGAATTTTAAGCCACGATTTTAAAATATGCAAATACACTTTCATAGCTATTAGTGGTATTCCTGATCAGATATCCCAAATAGATGCCTGAGGCAAAAATATCCAAATGATATCCCCATGGGGATAAAAATAATAATAATGTAAATAAAGATTTTCTGCCTTTCTATGTTACCCCTTCCCCATGCCCACACATGCTCACATGAAAATCAGATCACAAAACGTTTCTGCTTTGTTTCTAATGACTTTATATAGTATTTATGAAAAAAAGTGACACACGTATTTCTTAATGCATGCTCCTGGTATTTGTTCCAGTCATTCATGCTGTAGTTACATCCAGACTGGAATATTTTAATGTGCTTTGTGTGGGCTGCCTCTAAAAATGGTTCAGAAGCTTCAACTGGTATTGCTACCCAGTTGTTTGTTGGCACCAAATGACTGGAACATGTGAAACAATTCTGTACCAGCTGCACTTCTAGGTCCATTTCAAAGCACTGGTCATTACATTTAAAGACTAGAATTCCTTGAGACCAGGGGCTTTTCTACTCAAGGCATTTATCATATGCTTGTCATTCCCTACTCAAGGTTATTTACAGGTTCTTTACACAACAACATGACCCTCCAGTTTTGCTTCTGAGTCTAACAAGCACTTTTCAGTGGGTTTTTTTAGAGCAGAGAAAGTCTTACATTTTATTGTGAAAGCAAAAGAAACCACTTTTTTCATTTGTGTATTTGTGCTATTCCGTTGTACCACAATGCACCTAGAGGTTATGTAGTGAAAGAGCAGGAAAGGAAACATTCTTCGTGTAGTGCTCAGGTCTCAATTCGGCAATGAAACTGAAAGTAGATACAGCAGATTAACAGCCTCACATAGAAAAGCTCCAGAACATTTTAAGATTACCTAGGCCCATGTGTACCTGCCCAGACATTAAGATGTCCTTTAAGGCCCTGCTCATGGCCCAGCCAATAAATTCCATCAAGCTGGTGGGCACAAGAGACAAGGCCTTCTTATTGGTGGTCCTATTACTGTAGAACTTTCTCCCATGGGCAATTCTCTTAGCCATTTTTGATGGGTGTTTTTAAATTGGTTAAAATGCCTGGTTCACATCTGCTTTTACATGATTGATTTGAAATTAGCATAGGCTTTTAAATGAAATGTTTTGCAGTGTTGCTGCTTTTTTATTATTGGTTTTAGATGGTATTGCTGAATTGCGGATATTGTTACTAATTTTGTATTGTTGTATACGTCCTAAATTTGAGACGAAAGATTCGTTGTCAAGCCGCACACTCCAATCAACAGACATTTGAGCAAGATTTTCTAACTATAGTTTATTTCTTTGCAAAGAAAGATTGCTCATGTAAACCATAAACAGTGAAGAACTCCTTGCTCCCTCTCCAGTGGCGGCACCAGAAAAAAAAATTCAGGGGAGGCACAGAAGGGGCAGAGTATATTTCTAGGTGGGCGAGCTGTATCCCATATGTAAGACCTCTGAAAGAAAAATAACGGTATATCTTACACTAAAACTGCCATCCTAACCATATATTCTGAAATAAGTCATATATTGATAAATTTATGGGTTTTTTAAAAAAAATATAGAATGTATTAGCCAAATTCAAATTACTGTAAAGAAAAAGACTTTCAAAAAAGGTACAGTCGCTACACAAGCATTTCCCTGACGTTATTTATTTATTTATTTATTAGACTTGTATACCGCCCCATAGCCAAAGCTCTCTGGGCGGTTTACATAGGATTAAAACAATTAAAAACAATATACAAAAATTAAAACAGCAAAAACATACAACATACACACAATACACACATACATTTAAAACCGCTACAACAGCCCAAAAAGCTATAAAAAATAAACAAAAACAAAAAAAAATCAGATTAAACAGACAGAACACTTTCTTTTGAACCAGTGCAAGCAGAACCAGAAAGGTAGACTCTTAGGGCAAGCAAAGAGCAAACTGAGACACCTGGGCCCTGTATACCTAAGAAACCCAATGCATGTTAAGTACTAGTCCAATGATCCAAAAGATGAAGTTTTTGAAGATGATGCTCCTGATGAAGCTGGGTGTTTTTTTATTGCAATCCATCACCTTTGTAATATGGAATAAAAGAAGTAAGAGGCATTGAATGTGGTGGTATAAATTGATGAGTAAACATTCATCGGCTTGCATTGTGAGTAAGGCCTCATCTACATAAAGCAGGATATTGCACTACAAAAGAGGAGGATCAAATAGAACTATCTCTGTAAATCAATTCCTAGTCTGACTTGACAAAGGAATTATAAAAACCCAGGATATCTAGCACAAAGGTTGCATTTCATTTAGCTTACTGACCTGCTAGGACGTGAGATTCCACAAAAAACTTTTTAGGAGCCTAAGGATCATTAACTCTGTTTATTTAGCCCCTTGGCTATAAGTCATATATCCCTATCAGCTTTCTGATAAGGACACACAACTCATCTCCCAAGAGTTACATTCCACAGTATTTTTGTCTGCTTTGTTTTATTATGTTTTGTGTGTGTAAACTTCCTTGAGGGGCTTTATAGCCCTTGGTGGCATATAAATATTAAAATGATAATAAGGTACCAGTAAATAAATAAATATATGTGATGACACAATGAGTAACTAAATATGTGGTCTTTTGAAATTCTTTCAGGGTATCTTGGCTACACTAGTGGATTTTCCTTGACGTGCATGGTATTTTTTCTCATAGTGGTAAGTTTTGTTTGATGTTTCAGCTAGAGCCATTAATTTCTCATCTAAAGTCAGTGGTTGAAACATTTTCAATTGTGGCCCTTTATTCCAGGTTGTCTACAAGAAATTTCAACTTTCCTGCTCTTTGCAGGAGACAAATACAACAGTTTCTGCCCTTTCAAACTCTAGCGATACGTGTCACGCGAAGTATGTTACCTTTAATTCCAAGGTATGTTATTTTCCACAATATTTGACAATATACAAATAGGCTAGTGATAGAATTTGCTGCCTTGAGAGTTTATAGAACTTCCGTCTTTTTGAGGTTTTTAAGAAAAGTGTTGATAGAAATCTTCTGAGGCTTGTTTAGTTATAGTACCTCTTGTCTTTGAAATGGAGGTTATAACTAGATTACCCAGGGGAACTCTGCCAGCTGCAGTATTCCATAGATAAACATGGTAGTGCAAATCTCCTGAGATCTGTCTTCTGTGACTTCACCCAGTTTGCCTTTTTTCCTTACTACAATTTTCCTCATTGTGGTATCTGAAGATCCTTGAACACATATACAGTAAAGAACATACAGTAACATTTGATGAGGCAAGCGTGTGGAGAGGAGGAAAATAAAACTATAATATGTGGAAGCGGTAGTCACTTTGAATACTTGGCTGCTTTGAATACTTTTGTAGAAAGGCATAATATTAGAGTGACCATATGAAAAGGAAGACAGGGCTTCAGTATCTTTAACAGTTGCATAGAAAATGGAATTTCAGCAGGTGTCATTTGTATGCATGCAGCACCTGGTGAAATTCCTTCTTCATCACAACAGTTAAAGCTGCAGGAGCCCTGCCCTCTTTCGTATCTGGTCACTCTACTAAGACTCTTGCAGCTTTAACTGTTGTGATGAAGAGGGAATTTCACCAGATACCAGATACAAATGATTCCTGCTGAAATTCGCTTTTCAATACAACTGTTCAAGATACAGGAGCCCTGTCCTCCTTTCCATATGGTCACCCTAATAATATTATCTTCTGTGCTGAACTGGTAACAAGACTTGGCCATGAAACTGTCTGGGTGTCTTTGGATATCCTTTTTATTGAAAAGGTGTATTTGAAACTTTGTTGTATGCATAGTATTTAACAGTTTTTTCTCAATTCAGTGAAGCCATCTTTTTGTTTTCCTGCCAGAGCTCCTGTGGTTTACAAATCTTTGTGTTAGGCAAAACCTCAGTAGGTTGGATCCGAAGGTTCCATTCCTCCGATGGAAGAAGTCCTCCTTAAATGGAAGGACTCCTTTAGTTGGAGTAAGAGAATCTCTGGTTCCAACCAATTATAGGGTGTTTCCTCCCACATTATATTGTCATGGTATTAAAGGCACAGGAATCCTGCCAGAGCAAGGAGGTGGTAACTGTAGTTGAAGAGTAGAGGACATTCAAACTCAGATATTTGAAATGATAAAGATTTCTTAATTACATTGGGGAAATATTATCTCTGTTGACTCTCCATTTTGTTTTTGATTTTAAACAGACTGTGTACGCTTTACCCACCATTGCATTTGCATTTGTGTGCCATCCCTCGGTCCTGCCAATCTACAATGAACTGAAAGAGTAAGAACGTATTCGTTGTGTCAATATTAGAGAAAATAATTTTGTCCACTGAGTTCCACACTGCATCCCTATCGCTGTTTTAATTTGAGAAAACAGCAGAATGGATACACACTGCTGTCTAAAACTGTTTGTAATCTGCCTAGAGAACAATTGTTATTGGTAGGATTAGGAATATAACAAACAAACAAAATAGATTGGGAGCCTTAAACTATATGTCTAATATCCTTATTATTTAGGGCCCTAGCAAGTGCCCTAGAGCTGGCCCAGTATGTCTGTAATTTCATGCAAGGGTTACATGGTGGATGCCTATAAGCAACTGCTTAAGTGAGTCGCATATTAATGATCCATCTAGCTCAGGATTGCTGAACCTCTTTCAGCCCAAGGGCCTAATTCCATTTTGGAGAAGCTTTCTGGGTCTGCATTCCAGTAGTGGGCAGGGACAAAATGCCGAAACCACCAGCAGGTTTTAGCTTAAAGTTCGTACTGTCAATAACTAAGAGGTATTTCAATCTTTTAGAATAGGGGGAAAACTACACAAAAGCCAGAAAATCACTAGATGATTGGTGGTTGGGCCAGGGGGAGGGGCCAGGGAGAGGGGGAGAGGCCATCTGCAGAACCTGGAGGGCCCAATTGAGATCCTGAGCCTGAGGTTCTGCATCCCGATCTAGCAGAGTTCTGTTTACAAAGTTTGGCAGTTCTCTCCAGCACTCTTGCTTCTAGGGATGCTTGAAGAATTTGGTCTTTGTGAATTCTGATGAAACAGTGACTGGATCCACACAGATTGGAACATAATTAACCTTCGGATTGTGCATTCCTGTGAATTTTGTGGTGTGGTTCTCAGCTCAAATAACTTACTGAAATGTATTTTCAAAATGTGTATTGTAGGATAAAACACATTTAAAAATGCATATTTTGTGAGAAAAGATTGCAAAAAAAATTATTATTATTATTATTATTATTATTATTATTATTATTTACATTTATATACCACCCCATAGCCAAAGCTTGATTAAAAGCTTAATTAAAAGATTGAACATTAAAAAGTCAATATACAAAATTTAAAACAATAAAACATAAAAACAACTAATATTTAAAACATTTTAAACTTTAAGCCTGGCCAGAAATTCAGTTAAAAACCTCAACTTAAGCTGTTAAAATGCCTGGGAGAAAAGAAAAGTTTTGACCTGGCGCTGAAAAGATAACAGTGTTAGTGCCAGGCGAACCTCATCAGGGAGATTATTCCATAATCGGGAGGCCACCACATAGAAGGCCCTCTCCCTTGTTGCCGTCCTCTGAGCTTCCCTCAGAGTAGGCACCTGGAGGAGGACCTTAGATGTTGAGCATAGTGTATGGGTAGGTTCATGTCAGGAGAGGAGTATTGTGGTCCCAAGCCGTGTAAGGCTTTATAGGTTAAAACCAGAGCCTTGAATCGGGCTCGGAAACGTACAGGCAGCCAATACAAGCAGGCCAGAGTAGGTCTTATATGTTTGAACCTTCTGGTCCCTTTTACCAATCTGGCTGCTGCATTTTGCACAAGCTGCAGCTTTTGAACCGTTTTCAAAGGCAGCCCCACGTAGAGTACATTGCAGTAATCTAACTTGGAGGTTACCAGAGCATAGACGACTGAAGCCAGGTTATCCCTGTCCAGATAGGGTCATAGCTGGGCCACCAACCAAAGCTGGTAGAAGGCACTCCATGCTACTGAGGCCACCTGAGCCTCAAGTGACAGAGATGGTTCTAGGAGAACCCCCAAGCTATGTCTTTAAATATTAATTTTCTTGTGGGTTTTAAAAAAATCTTCAAATTAATGCAGAAACAAGATGGAATAGAGTTTTGAATGAACACACATGAAATTGACACAAACCAAAAATATACTGATCTGTTCATCCCTGACTATTTCAGGTCCTTAAACTAGAGGTGCAAGTTATTAAACCCAGCTCCTTATGCAAACAAAGCATATGTTGTACCTTCGAGCTGCTAGTTGGTAGTCAGTTATAACTTATAATGGTTACTATTGACTATTTGATACTTGATTAGAACTGGTTTAACAGGAGCAGCAGTAATCACCGCATAGACTTCAAACCTCAAAATCAAGGGGTTTGAAACCCCACATTAATTGAAACAACATTTTGTTTTCTGTGAACTCAGAAACCGTGCTGCTATCGCTTTTTCAATCTTATCCAGCTGGAGAAGACAATCTGAGGCTAGATCTACACCAAGCAGGATAAAATACTCTGAAAGCGGTTTGAAAATGTGTCATGGGCCCCAACCGTTGTCAGTGCACTTCAGTACAGGAGTAGTGTAGTTCCTGCCTGAGAAGTGGACAATTGTTTGCTCTAAGCCATTCTCCTAGGGATCCCAGCAGTCTTTACTTTTACTGATCAATATGGTTGTGCCAAAGTATATAGTCTGCAGCGTGTATTGAAGTGCTAATTATTATTATTATTGTTTTTTGGGGGGGGTTGCAGTCGTTCCCAGAAAAGAATGCAGATGGTTTCAAGGATCTCTTTCTTTGCCATGTTCGTCATGTACTTCTTGACCGCTATTTTTGGCTATTTGACGTTTTATGGTATGTAACCATTTTTTTGCTAATGCATATGAAAGTCGAGGTTGCCTCTTCTCCCTTATTGTACTTTTTTCAGCTATATGTTGAAAACAAGACAAATGTGTGTAGCCCTTTTCAGGCATTGTAAACCGCCCAGAGAGCTTTGACTATGAGGTGGTATAGAAATGAAATAAATAATAACGAATAGGTAACAGAGTTAAGTAAACGTGTGTTTCTATCGCTCTGTGCACATGGAGGCTGACTTTCTCTATAAGAAACCCTCCTCAATAGGAAAGCCTCCTGTACTGGACAACCTGTTGTTGGAAAATATAATAGAGATCTGGGAAAAAGTTAAAGCGAAGTTAATACCAGCGGATTCTCCTCTTACCCCAGTGGTAGTAATGGCGAACTTACCAAAGAACTTAAAAGCTGAGTTGGAAAGGGGTCTAAGGGATCAGAAAATTATTAAATTAGGAGATTGGTTGAAAAGAATGATAAATAAGGAGCAAATTGGAGAGTTTTTAAAAGGACAAAAGATGGCTTGGTTCAAATGTATGCAATTGGAACAATGGACACAGGAGTGGAAAAAGAAAAATAAGGAATGTAGAAAAATAACAAGATTTGAAGATTTAATTGAATCAAGAGGAAAGAAGGAAGAAAATAAAACTAAAAAAGGTTTGATTAGTGAAATATATAAAATTTTGATAGAGGATGATGAATATCGAGACTCTCTTAAAAGTATTTGGGAAGATGATTTAAAGGAACAAATAAATGAATATGACTGGGGAAGGATATGGGATGCAAGAATGTTAAAGCTTTTGTCGATTAGAATAAAGGAGAACTATTATAAGACAGTATGGAGATGGTATTTAATACCGGTAAGATTTCATCAGATGGATAAAAAAGTGTCCAAGAATTGTTGGAGGGGGTGTCAGGAGGTTGGAACTTACTTTCATATGTGGTGGAGCTGTGAACATGTACAAAAATTTCGGGAAAGGGTGTTTAAAGAAATAAGTGAAATAATGGGAAGTAAATTGGAATTAAGCCCAAAGGTGGCTCTACTAGCAATATGGGATAAAGGGAATGTGAATATAAGTAGGAGAGAATTGATAAACAACCTCCTGGTCCCCTTTAGAATAATGATAGCTAAAAATTGGAAAGGGCAAGGGATTTATACACTAGAAGAATGGTATAAAGAAATATGGGATTTGACACTTAATGATAAGTTAACGTGTAAAATGAAAATAATGAGGGGAATGTCCAGGAAGAATGATTTTGGAAATATATGGAGTCCATTTTTGGAATATGTGTTAAGAACGGGGAAGGGGCAAATACCTTCAAAAGAATCATTACAATTTTGGAAGGATGAATAAATGGGAAAATGTTGGTCTCCTGGGGGGTGGGGAGCACAGGGGGGTTGTAGGTTATGTATTGTATTGTATGTTGTTTATGTTGTATTATGTTGTTTTAATTTGGAAATTAAAAAAAAAAAAAAAGGAAAGCCTCCTGTGAAGGCTCTCTATGTGATTTGGAATACTAATTTTTAGGGTTCCAAATTGCTGGAGAGCGTCCATAGATAGAGGAGGGTCTCATATGCAGAAAGTCACACTTTCCATGTGAAGAGTGACAGAAATGCATGAAGAGGTAGCAGGGCTAGCACTCCCCCTCTTCACATGTTTACTCAGCTCAGATTTTTAATGCCTGAATAAAGCTTGTGTATTTTTAAAATGCTACTGCTGCTTCCTGGTTTTTTTGTAATATAGTGTGAGGTGTCTCTTCATTTGGATGTTACCTTGCACAAAAGGTAATATCCAAATCAGGGTATCGTATGGTCATTTGGAGATGGCATTTCTCTTACCCTAGAGATTGTACCAGCATTCTCTAGTGCTGTGACGAATAGCGTGGGAAGGAAATGCACAAACTGGAGCACTGCTCCCACTGACTTCATGCTTACAGGTGTAGAGGTAATACCTGTACATGCTTAGAGGTGATAGCATGCATGGAGGAAGAGAGGCCTTACTCAATCTGCTAGGTTCGTGTTGTTTTCTAACTATACAACAAACCACAATAGGCAAAGTCTTGATTAGTCGCAGAGATCTTTGGCTCAACAATAATACTTAGAATTTGTTCATTCATTCATTGATGTACTTCTCCCTCCAAACAAAACTAGCTAGCACTAGCTAGCATACAAAGTGTTCCTAGATGTTGTTGGGCTTGCCATTTTTGTATATTTGAAAAGGGTACTTGTTAAAGAGGGGGAAGCAACCTGAATGTAGCTTTATATCAAGAACAGATGCTCCCACCTCTTACCATTGGAATGTCATTGTTTAGAATAATCTCGTATACCCTAGTAATTGAACATAATCAATGAAAATACTTTTTTGTGATGTTTTAAATGTGTTATAATAACCAAATTTAGAATGATTTCATAGATTTACTTGTAAAACGACAGTATTTTGACTGCGGTTGATAGCAATTGGCTGAATTTAACTCGAACTAAGGCAAAAGCTGTGAGCTCGGACCTTGGTTTGGGGCTTCCTTTCCCCATTCAGGGTCAGAGCAATTGGCAGTCTGAACCTATGCATGAAGGAAGCTCTGCATGGAAGGAAGCTTCCACTGAGTTCTCTCGGACTTACTCCCAAGCAAGAGGGATCCCTGGAATTTCAGGGATCACTGGAGCATGGTGTAAAATGCTGCTTTCGATACAGCTTGTTTCTGCAGCAACCCTACTGCCTGCACATTAATCACTTGTTGTTTGCAATGGCTCTGGCTAAGTGGCAGCTTCTATGAATTAATTGCCTAACTGCTGGAACAGCTCTCTCGTTGTCTCCCCTGCAGGAAAAGTGGAGTCAAATCTGCTTCACAAGTACCAGAGTGAAGATGACATCCTCATCTTAACAGTCCGCGTTGCCGTCATTGTTGCAGTCATACTTACAGTCCCAGTGCTGTTTTTCACTGTAAGTCAGTTTCTCCTGTTCATATGGGAATATATTTCCAATTCCTAGGAGCAAGTATCAACTTCTTGCTTGCTTGCTCATTTAGGTCTTATCCCGCTGGAAGTAGGCTACAGTTCAGTATCAACCTCATCCTCCAAAACTCCCAAGTAAATGAAAGTAGTACATAAAATATGTACTTAAGCCCCACAAAATCACAACATTAAGAACCCCAGTAGCAGCCAGCTCCTAATTCCTACCTTCATTAAACCCATTCACATCAATTTCTTCACTTTCCCCTAAAGAAATAGTTCCCTGCTCCAGGCTCACGGAATTATTCATACACCATTGTCTTCTGCTTCTCTTCAACCCAAGAAAGCCATCTCTTCCTCTCAGATCAACCTGGCCCCTAGCATGTGTCTTTCCTCCACAACTACACTCAGAGCCTACAGCTCACTCTTTGCCCATCTTTTTCCTCCTCAACCCGTTACAGATATCTGCCTTGCCATTCCCACAGAGTAGTTGTGTTTATAAGATCTTCCTCACTTGTTCAGCTTTATCAGCCCAGGCACACTATCTAATATGCATCTAATCCCCACTTCCATATTCTACATATTGCTGCTGACCTCACTTCAGAGAGTGGATATTGCTCAGCAGGAGTAGAACTCTCAGAGTTGTTTGCAGTTTTTCTCTGCCACAGTTATTGTCCTTGCTCCTTGAGGGGCAGCTTCCTGTGCTTCTTCTTAATGCTAAAGGACTGAAACAGGAACACTGCAGTGGGGTGGGGAACCTGCTGGAAGAAACAATAGGCTGACATGGGCATGTTTAGGGTTGGTGGTCACCAATAGTGTAGTCAAAAAGGTCAATTTGAGAAGAGAAGCTGAGGACATCGTGTCTCCAGAGGAAATGCAGGACTTCATTCCTGTGAATTCCTAGACCATTGCCCACCTAGTTGGCACCATTCCATGTGACAGCATGGGCTCAAATAGCTACCCAATATTTTGGTGCAGGATTTTTTTATATACTTCCCCATTTGATTCATCATATTAGGTCCAATTTGTGTGAAAGAAAGGATGAATTTCATTCAGCTTTGGCATAAGTATAAATTTATTGTGATATTAGAACAATATTAACATAAAAAAGCCTGCAGCTGAAATACAGTATGTATTGGAAATACTCTCTCTCTCTCTCTCTCACACACACACGCACACGCGCACACGCACACACGCACACATCCTCCAGAATGGCATTGGATCCAAGCAAATCAAAGTACAATACGCAAAATCAAGAAGGAAATTACTAAGAAGGATGGCTGCCCATGCAAATTTTGCTTGACAGGTGTGTTCTTTTTTATCCCCTACAGGTGCGGTCTTCTATATTTGAGCTCGCTAGAAAAACCAAATTCCACTTATGCCGTCACATTGTGGTTACTTTGATCCTTTTGGTGATCATTAACCTCTTAGTTATTTTCATACCTTCCATGGAAGATATTTTTGGAGTTGTAGGTACAGTATTCTGATTATATTTGATTAAGAAATATATATATTGGTCTTCTGGTGAGCTTAATCTTGGCTATTATAACAAGATTCATTTATTTGGTTTTCATAGGGGTAACATCTGCCAATATGCTGATATTTGTCCTTCCATCATCACTGTACTTAAAAATCACCCATCAAGATGGATCAAAACTGATGCAAAGGATTTGGGTAAGTTTTATAGATCAGCTTTGCAATGTAACTCTCCCTAAACCAGGTCTAAAACTGCATACCTCTTAAAGTATACCAAAAGTAAAATATAAATTTTCACCCCTGTCAGGAGCACAATTGGTGCTCTGATTAACTAATAGGACTTAAGGGAGCACCTCCTTCCCTGTGTTCCAGCCCACCTCTTAAGATCCTCGGAGGGTCATCTGCTGCGACTGCCAAATGTGAGATTGGCAGTCACATGCCAGAGGACCTTTTCCTTTGCCGGGTGGGAGAGGCAGTTAAAAGAGCCCTTTACCTGTATTGTAGCTTCTGCAGGAGTTAATCAGTGTGTAGAATCAATACCCTCTTCAGATATTCCAAATTGCATGTTTAACATTGCTGGAGATTGTGGAGCTGCACTTCTAGCCCCACCATTTTGTTCTTGGTGGCTTTATGCCTTGACGTCCACACTTGCAGGGGAGGGGAAGCGATCTGAATGGAGAAACCTACTTTGTCCATGGGAACCCTGATCGCACAGCAAGTAGGGCCACTGGGAATGCGGGTTCATGGCCAGCTGGCGTCAGCCCACTCCACACAATATTAATTGGCTAATATAGACCTCCCAAGTAGAGCTAAGGTTGCTTGGCTTTCCAACTGTTGCTTAATTCAAGACATGGCTTGTGTTGAAAGTTAGTTGCCATTTAAAGCTTTAAAATATAATGTGAAATGCAACTTTGCATGAGTAGCTGGCAAAATTGGGAAATTACTCACGCATGTTGGTTTTTCTCTACCTTTAATGTTAAGATATTTCTTTTCTGCTTAGCTCTAAAGCCTAGTTTCTTTATAGAAACAAGTTCTGTTTGCTGAAATGCTTTTCCATTTTGGTTCCAGGCATCACTCTTCCTGGCATTAGGAGTATTGTTTTCCCTGGTAAGCATTCCTCTTGTCATCTATGACTGGGTGCGTTCCTGAGATACCCCTGAAGGCCGCTGAGACATTGAGAAGAACACATTTCCATTTTGCTGCTCACCAAAATGACCATTAGCCCATTTTGTCAAAATTTTCCATTCTTTCTGAGTTTCCTACATTAAATCAAAAGAATGAAATACTTGCAGGATGCATTTTCCTGCGAAACACAGTTGCTTCATTGTAATTTTTAATGCTTTTCCCATGTTCCCACAAACTACTGGATCAGTATTAAGTTTTTTATGATAGTCAGTACAGTTTTACATGCACGTAGATTTGTCCATTGGTCATTGGTATTCTGTGCGTAGTAATTGACAGTAAAATGAAGGGATACTCTCTATTTAGGTCATATATTTACAAAATATATCAATTTATTTTCAACTCTGATTAGTTATCCAACCTTGATCAAATGTAGCTCTCACTAAGTGTGCCAGTGTAGCAGTGGATAGATAACTTCGTGTTTGGTCACAGATGGAATCTGTAGAGTTTTTGGTATCAGTAAACAAAGCCTGTACACAATTTAGCCTTAGGAGTTCACCCCTGTGGGAATATTCTATGTTCATTCAGTTTTGTTAAAATCCATGGCAGTTTCATGTGTAAATAAGAAATGGCTATGTTCAAATAAATGTTCCCCCTGGGATGTGAAGGCATTGACAGGGTAGACTGCTGGCAATTACAGAATTGTTGGCATCAATTTGGAGCTCCAGATTTGATGACTTCTTAATGAGCACTTGGTCTGGTAAATTGCTGGAAGGTTATACTGAAAAAGAGAAGATTTGCTTAGACTGTGGCAGTTTCAAAGTGGAATCCCTCTCTGAATCACAAATGGTTATGAAATTGAATGAGCACAGAGGCAAAAACAGGTCCATTCAGAAGGCAGACCGACTGTCGCTCTGGAGACTACATCTGCATCTATCACAAATGAAAACCTTGGCTGCTTTTATTAAGTAAAACCTCTGGAAATCAGCCTCAGACCAGTGACTGGATCTCAGTGAAACTGAGCATTTAAAGCTGGGGTGTAGAACTTCAAGCCCAAGGGCCACAACCGGCCCCCTGGATTTCTCCAGAAGGCCCTGCCCCCTCCTGGTCCCATCCCTTTTCTCCCAACCGTTGAACTTTTGGTGGTTTCCTGGCTTTTGTGCAGTTTTCCCTTCCCCTACTCCAAAATGTTGAAATGCCTCTTCTAAGGCTTAGTTACTGGCATTAAGTGGAGACATGGTAAATTGAGCATCTGTACACATGCCCTGAGCCTCCATTCTGATGCCAAACCCACTGTAACGCTCTTTACACGATGCCCTGAAAGACCGTCGAGAAATTTCAACTGGAACAGAATGTTGCTGCTACTGACAGGCACTAGATAGCGTGATCGTATTATGCTGGTCTTAAGATATCTGTATTGATTACTAGTTTGTTTCTGAGGCACTTGAAGATACTGTTTTTGACCTATAAAGTCCTGCTCCAGGTTCCATTCATTACGGTCACTCAGGTAATCATCTTTTACTGTGGTAGGCCAGAACCCTGGAGCATCCTTCCCCACAGAGTTTGCCTCTGCATTCTCTTACTAGAATTGTCTGCCGCCTCCTCAATCCACAGCAGTTAAGAGATAATAAAATATATCTCATTGGCACAAATGGGTTTTTTTTTTTTTACTGTCTTTAACTGCCACATTGAGGAACGGGTTGGAGGGTGTCCCAGCTGGGGAAGGCAGAATTAAACCTCATCTCCCCATGGGATACAGTCCCAGTCCAGATTAAGAGGGTCCCAAATTTACTTTTGAGTAAAAATAATAATAATAAAAAATTGGAAACGACACATGCTAGGTACATAACGTGTAGTTTGACCATAAGATACATAGGAATATGTTGCAGGTTGTGAGACACTTCCTCTATCAGGGCCAGAAGCAAATACAATTGAACCTATTTCTAAATTCAGTTAACATTACAGTTCTTGCGGTCTTTGTTTCTGGTACTCTCCTTCATTATTGATAGATCAGTATGGAAACTGATAGATCGGTGATCTATCAGCCTGGAGTTTTGTTTTGTATTTTGAACTGTTTGCTTTTATATTCCATGTGGTGTGTGCTTCTAATTACCGCTTTGAAATTCTTTTTATTCTGCTGTTTCCATTTTCATTGCAGTGCCCAGTTTTATTTTATCCATGAGGCTTAAATTCATAGATAAATTTCCCTGGGCAACCCCACCCTGTTTCCCCATGCACTGAGACAGTATTCCTTGGATGGGGGCCTTCAGGCACCAAAATATAAGAAACTGATCTAGAGGTGATGATGTATGAGATAGTGTCCTCTGTGCCAAAGTGATACTTGTAAATACACGTTGTTAATTTTATGAATTGATGAGTTGCTGGTTAAGAGGATTTCACTTCTTTTTCATCGCAATTATAAAAAACTTTTTTTAAAAAAAACCACAGGGGGCATGGAAGAGGTTTATCTGGTTCCAACAAGGATGTATGTATACTGGTTAACCAGTAAAAAGATCAGCTCAAGTCAGTCATCAGTTCCATCTCAGTGCCATGGAGGAAAGCACATTTCGAAAACTGTCTTGAGCAAATGTGTGATATGATAAGGAAATGCCCATCCAGCAGGCTTGTTTTGGAACCAAGGAGCAGAAATTTTTAACTGATGCCCAGTGCAATCCTGTATGTGTTTACTCAAAATTAAGTCCTATTGAGTCAAATGGATCTGACAGTAAGTGTGTATAGGCCTGCAGGCTAAGGATACAGTCCAAAGGGTCACATGGCCCTTATACCACCTGACAAGGTGTTCCCAAAATTCAAAGAGAATAAACACCCATATAGTGAAAGGATCTGTAGTCCATTTTGAAAAAGGAGGAAGCAGGGTACTCTGGGGTTTGTACAAAGCACTTGCACGTGCTTTCTGAGTTGTAGCCTGAGTTATTTCAGTGCCTGCTATCCAGTGTAGGTGCCTATATTTTTTATTATGATCATTATAAATGCCCTCCTTGTATTGTTCCATAATGAGAACTTCTGAATTATTATTATCCATCCTTTGGATCAACAGTATTTGTTTTATCTAGTTCAGGAGCCTATTTTGTAGAATAATTATTATCCTGACATTCAACCACCTGTACATTTTTAACCAAAACTCAAATGATAAACTGTACATATTTAATCAGTACAATTTCATAGCTTATTTTATAAGTCTTTTGCCTCTTTTTGCAATGCGCTACTTTAAAATGTTTGATTTTTTCTCACCTCTGCAAAGTGCTTTATAGTTGTTATCTTGCTCATCTTCACAAGCACATTGGGAAGTAGTTCAGTAATAGTCTCATTTTACAGACGCAGAACTGAGGCCAAGAGAGAGAATGAGTTGTTCATGGCTGGGCAAGGATTTGAACTTGGGTCTCCAGTCAAAGTAGTCCAGCATATTGGCTGTTAGGCCATTTTGAAGAAAATGTAAGATGTGTCTGTGTTTGGTCTGACTTATACTAGATTTTTATATAGATTTTTTTTGGTCTTAAAAACAAAGAAAAGATCCAAGTATAAAATGGCCTGGTAAGAGAGTTTTTTGGGATTCATCATAATATTGTGGTATGCTTGCAGATAAATGATCAAACTGTTAGCAATGGAGAGGAATAGCATACACGGTTCAGGAAGGGGACCACTTTAGGGCCATGAAATGGGACTGATTGAAGTATTGTCAGCTAAATGATAGTGGGTTCGCCCTATTTTAGGAATCATTACTTTCTACAGTGATACCAGACAAAGCTACTACCATCCAAGGAATAAATTAATTTCCCGGGCTAATTTTTAAATTGTAATTTAATTTTAAAATTACAAATGTAACCAAAAAATTAAAAAGATTTTAAAATTACTAATTTTAAAATTGTGATTCAAGAGAGATTTTAAAGAAAATCAATTAGAATTCCAGATTTCTGACTTCCTACACCAGCCTCAGCTTTAGTTCAGATGTCATAACAACCCAGTTTAAAACAAAACAAAACAAAAACTGGGTTGTTATAAACGAGCAGGAGTGAGCAAATGTGCTGGCTCCCACTGCCTGATTACTCTCACTAGGATTTAACGACCTAGGTACACTGTCCATGCGTTGTTTAGTCCTCCCATTTGCAGCAGGAATGATGGGGTGGCAAGAACCAGCATACTTCATTCCCAACAACCCAGATTTTTAAAATCTCCTCCTACCATTTCCTTCCTTTGTGTCTTTTGATAATGACCAGGAGCAATAATGGCCTGGTTAGCACATAACTCTAAGCCATGGTGTGCGCTCTGTTCAAATCTGGCTTTCAACAAACCCATCCTCACAAACAAATGGTGTTTTTTAACCAGCTACAATGTACAAATAGAAGCCATTGGTTTGCTGTTGGTGTATGAAGTCTGGCTTGGTTAAATGATGACTCATCATGATGTCTGAAACCAGAATTGTGGGTTGTGCCTTGCTTGTTTCTGCTGCTGTCTGTCCTGAAACAGAGGTGCTGAGCAAGAACAGCCTGAAAATGAACTGCTCTGAATGGTGACAAAACGGGCAGGAAAGAAACAAAACCAGAAATGGGGAAGCCAACCCATAGTTCGTTTGCCCATCTGCAAGACAACTCATGGCTAAAGCAACAATCATTGTTAATGTAAACCATGGCTTAGCATTGCATGCAGCCATAGCCTCAGATGCCTTTGAAAGGTGATTATGCAAATTCAGGGAGGATAGATCTATCAACAGCTGTTGGCTGTGAAATGAAATAGAAGTGCCATGTTCAGAGACACTGTTCCCATGAGTCCCATATCATGAATACAGGAAAGGGCAAATACTGCCTTCATTTCCTGCTGTGGGATTCCCAGAGATATGTAGTTGCAACTTGTGGGAAACGGGATGTTGGACTGAGTGGACTCTGGGGTTGATTCAGCAGGGCTCATGCATTCTAAGAATTGATGATAAAGGCCTTTTCCCAGTCATTAGCTTATAGAAAAAGGAATGTGCAATTGCTAGAGAGCAGGAGAGGGCAACCCACAGGCTGCATGCCTCCCCCCAGGCCTTTTGAGTGGCCTCCACTGCTAAATTTGCCAAATAACTCCTATCCACCAACCTGTTAGCATATCTGCTGAAGGCAAATCATATTTTCCCTGCACACAAATAACAATACTTTGTCCCTGCAGAAAAAGAAAGGAAGGGAAAGGGATAGCAAAGCTACATACAATATTGCACTATTGCTTGAACACCAAAATACAATCTGGATGAAATGAAGACAAGATTTTTTTGTATTTTTTTCTTGGTCCCAGTTCCACAATCTTATTTCTAAAGTAGTTCATACAAAATCACAATACAATGTAGTGGCTTAGATGGCTTTTAAAAAGTGACTCAGATCTCCTCTTTCCTTATTCAGAAATGAGTATTTCAGGGAGTGCTGCTTGGCATTGGGAAAGTACTTCCTTGAGTTGTATTTTTTTTTCAACTGAATGTGTCCATTGTTTCTAAGTAATAAGGCCTTCCGTTATCAAATGTGAAGATGATAACATTGAATGATTTTGTTAAATACAGGGTTGGTGGAACATTGATACTCACATACCCTGCATATCCCAGAGTCTGGTTTTGTTTTTGTTCTTAATAGCAACAAAAAGAATCTATGCAGATTTGTTGTAGGAAATGTTCCATTTGTGTATGTATATATATATATTGTAAATAAATAGGATGCTTCTATTTTTGCAGTTGAGTACTCCATAAAATGAAAGTGTTGAGACAGTCTGACCATACGAATAATAAAAAGTGTTTGTAGCCAAATCTGAATAGTAGCATCAATGCCTTAGTTTTGACTATATTTGCCCTTTCTCTCTGTGTCCTGCTCCATTCTACCTTGTAACAAAGTTTCTTAAAAAAAAAACTTCAGTACACATAATTATAATGTTTACTATAGCACATTTCTAAGAGCACAACCCAATGAACTGCCAGAGTTTATTCTTAACTGATATATATTTCTCTGTGTTATCTGAAAGTAAAATATAATCCTTTTGCAATGCCCTTTACCCTTCTATGCTGTGATTCAGAGCCTTCCTTGCATGTATTCAGATGCTTCAACAAACAATAAACTGTGCACCAAATCAGACCATTGGATTAGTACTGTTTCCTCCATTCTGGCAGTAGTTCTCCAAACTCCCAGACTCTGGGAAGGGCCATAGCTCTGTGGTATAATGCATACTTTGTATGGAGAAGGTCCCAGGATCATCTCCAGGTTGGACTAGGAAAGCACCTGAAAATCTGGACAGTCGATGCCCGTCACTGCCGACAATGCTGGGCTAGATGGACCAATGGTCTGACTCAGTAGTAGGCAGTTTCCTCTTCCTATGGTTTAGCCCTGCTACTTGAGATCCTTGAATTGGAGATGCCTGAGATTGAACCTGGAACCTTTGTATATGTTCCACCAGTGAGCTGTGGCGCATTCCCGTATGGAACACCTCCAATCCCCATTGGATAGTGTTGCTATGTATGGGAAGCATGGTTTGGCCCATAGCAGATCTCCAAATCAGTCAATTTCAAAAAGGCTGGCACAGGAACCCTAAAATAGAGGTTATTCAACAACATGGCTTGAGGTGTTGCAGATCTAAGACAATGAAGATGGAAAATAGAAGTAAATGAAAATGTTCCATCTACATAAGAACAGCGCCTTTATGGCCATGGCACTGCCTTTGGTGGCCAGTGGTGCAACCACAGCAGGACATTTTGAGTGTGTCTGTGTCACACAACGTTGGTTATTAATCTGGGGCTGTTTCCAGGACACTATTTTGGGGGCAATGAAAAATAAGCTGAGAAAAAAAATAAGGGGTATTTCTCTCTTGCTTATTTTTCCTCTTCCACAGGCAGGGTGCAATAGCTATTCTTTAATTTCAGGAGTTTTGTGCTCCTTTATTGCCAGTATCAAGAAATGCTCCCCATGCCCCATCATAAAAAGGGGGTAGCCCTTGGAGCTGTGCATCAAGCCATCTTGAGTTTTGAATCACAGCCTATAACAAATGTGGTGTAATTACTGTCAAAAATATTGTATATAGGTCCAAAGGAATTTATGCACGATGTGATTTTACTACCAGCATTGATTGTTTGGTCTATTTAGCAGGACATGACCCAGGCCTTAAGTAGAACTGGACTTGTTATTTTATTAAAGGATAAACATCTTGTTATGCCTTCAGCATAGAGATGAATCATGCCCGCTAAATTGGTTCTTCATTTTTTAAAGAAATATTACAAATACCCCTTGTGAAATATATTTTAATAACTGTAGAGGTGTTTCATTATTTGAATAATGATGTCCTTCTGATTTCAAATATACATTTCCCAGGCTTATTTTGGAAAGAATTCGAAAGAACATTGGTTTTAGGCAAGAGCACAAATTTAAGTGGAAAAAAGTCTGAGCTGTTGCTTTTCAAATTACTGCATTATTTCCTCTCTCTAGTGCTGCAGATACCCAAACAGAATGTATTTAAAAAGAAGAAAGGGGTTTCCTCCCCCCTGTAAGAACTGGATTTACATTGTTTCTACTAAAGCAGATTCCTAACATCCTAAACTATGTTTATGTTTGAGTGATGTCCACTCATGTGGTTAAAAAAGCTATTAGTACCTTTTTCTTCTTATCTCTCTCCCTCGCTCTTGCTTATGTGTCAAATTTATCTGTGATAGTCATATTTAAGGATATTCATGTTAATGATGTTGTATGTAAATAAAATCAATGTAATCCATTCTGAAATCTCTGTTTTCAATGTGGCTTTTAAACATGAAATGTACGATCTAAAACAGGGATGACCAGAAGGTAGATTGGAATCTACTGGTAGATCTCTGGGTGATTTGAAATAGATTAAGGATTTCTGACATCTAGTTATTTAACAATGGCAGCTACAAAATTATTGTCCCCTCTCCAAAACTGAAAGGAAGAAAGCTGGGGGTGAGATTCACCAGGAGTAAATTGAGTGTGGAAGGACTGTAAGTACAGTTCAGTATAGGTACTCAAAACAAATTCCTGGACTTGCAATTCTTTGATTCTAAGTATGCTTTTTATACCAGGTTTTGTAGGTCTCAAGGTTCTAGTAAAAAACAAAGTAGATCCCACAAGTTGATGAATCTCGGGGTTCAAGTAAAAAATGGCTGATGGAATTTGGGGTTTTAGTAAAAAACAAAAACAAAGTAGATCCCACAAGCTTGAAGTCTTCTCACCTCTGATCAAAAATAAGATCTATTCCTTTTGGAAAATATTAGACATTAAGGCAGGGGTCCCAATGTGATGCCTACAGATACACGCAAGCTATTTTTTTTAAAAAAAAATCCCAGATTTTTAAATATATGTACATGGATTTGTATATATCCACAGCAATGAATGCTTAAGAAGTACCTATATATGAAAATACAAGTTTCTAACTATACATAGCCTTGCTCTTTCTTTCCTACTCGCTCCTTTATTGTGCTGTTTCTCCGACTCCTAGGGCTTCTCTACATTAAGGGGGAAAACTGCATCCTTACCATGCTTTTTTTCCTTAGGTCTTTCTGCGTTCACTATATGTTTTTTTAGATGGCGACCACGTGATTTTGCATTGAAAACATCCCCTCTGGACAATGCTATTCTGTTAAATTAAACAGCGCCATCTAGTGATGGAATTACAGTGCTACATCGACTTTGACATGTTGGGGATAATCCCCCAAGAACTCCTTCCCATTGCAATCAATAGGAGGAAGTCAAGCCAGCCCTTCCTCCTTGGACCACACTGAAAGGACACAGGGTGGGACAGTTGCTCCAGTTGCTGGGCTCTCTCCCTGTAAGGTAGGATTGCTCCCTATGGACCCCTAACAGTTTTAGTTGGATGCTTCTTTCTCATAACCTAAAAACAGTTGCTAAAGAAGCCATGACAAAAGGTAATGGGGCCAGCTTCTCTCTGCCCTCATTCATTCATCCCATTAGTTATTACTAAAAGATAGTAATAATACCCCCCAAAATTATATATATATATATATATATATATATATATACACACACACACACACACACGAAATCACTAGCCCCGTAAGTCAGCTTCAAAAGGGAAAGGCAGTTCTGTAAAGATCCTCAAATTACAACCTGCAACTCCCAAAACAATAAGAGGGTGCTACAGAGCTGAAGTGATCGTTCTGCTCTGAATGATGACTCTATGGTAAATGGGCACATGGATGTTTTCAAACATAATTGGATCATTAAAATAAAACCCTTACACCTTTTCTTCTTTGTGTGCAAAGTTCACTGCTTACATCGATTTTCAAAATAGTTCTAAGGAACTTGGGTCTTCCACCACTTCACAAAAACCTTTATCCCATTGACAATTATGAGCCTATCATTTTCATAGAATGTATAGCCTTAGAAAGCTTAGTAGTTTTATCAAAGGTTTTTGAAGTGTAAGGCTGAAAACCATGAGATCCTCTATAATTTACCCCTTTCAACTTTTTTTGTTTATTTTTTTGATTGGGTGGAACCTTGATTACCTCATCTGTTATAATTAGTACAATATGGCCAGCTTAGAGCAGAGTCAATGGAGCAATACATTATTTTTCATGGTCTCTTAGTTTCATCGTGACCCCGTTTCATGGCTCTTAACACACATACTGATTCCATATGATCTTTCACTTTGGTCGTCTTGTTTCCCTCCAAATGTACCGAAAGCTAAACCTTCCATCTAATGCCAAACTTTAATTAGAAAACTGTATTTTCTTCGCTTACTTAGTATGCCACATTCCTCTGCCATTTTTTAGCTCATCTGATCACAATCCTGTAAAGACACAACTTTCTTCTTAACTGTTTGCTTTCCCCTGCATCTTGAGGCTGTAAATATATCCTTTTAAAACATCGAAACATATATTTCTTTAAGGTTAAGGTTATATTGTTGGCATATATTTGGCTGCAATGCCGTTGTGACTGCTGTATCAACTGGTTTTTCTCTTTCTTTTTTTAAGAATCCTTGTTTCCATGGTAACAAATCTCTCCTGTGGATGATTATCTAGGCAGGACTATACATTATGCTACCAGACCCTGTTGCTGAAAAAGTTTGCCAGTACATTATTACTATACAGACAGATACAGCATTACATATACATCCAGGAGACCTGTGGCCTTATTGACTACTCTATTGGGAGCTGTAGCCTAAGGCATCATAGAATGACTCAGTTCCTCCTTTAGTAGCCCAACAATTTCCGCATGTGTGACTAATGCTACTTAAACAGGAAGAGTGAATTTAATAATGGTATCTGAATTCTGGTGCTGTGTTATACTTATTTGTCCCATGGATCATCAGTTTGTCCCTGCTGGTCTTTACTTGTAAAAATAAAAGAAAAATGAGGAGGGGAGGAGTAGGGGTAGGAGGGAGCAGCTGCAATAGCTTTTTAGTTGTTGTAGTAGACAAAGAGCTTGAGTACTGTTTGTTCTTTTTCTGGAGACAAATTCTGTCCTTGTGTATATTGATATCACTGGAGTAACCAACGTCATTTCGTACGTCAGTCTGGATTCTTTAAGTTCCATGAATAAATAGCAACACAAACACCAGGTAGGAAATGTCCATTTCTCTATAAGAACAAGCTTCCTCCTTGCCAAACACTGGCAAATGACTCTAATACTTGTTCTCCAAAGTGTTTTAACATCATTCTGGCTACATACTGTACCTTACAAATGTGTTAGAACTTCATTATGCCTTACTAAAGAATCAAGCCAGAACATCCAGACATGTTAAATATCGCAGAATAGCTCTTTCATCAATGCTGCCTTTGTCACTGTGGGGGGAAGGTTGTAGGGATGGTTATGACTTGGCATCCCATTTAATGACATATAACAAGAGTTGGAACACGTTTCTTGAAACTGCAAATAATAGTTCATAGTTTATTATGATGGAAGAAAATGATGCACCAACTGTCAGAACTCATTGTTGGGGTGCTTGAAAGAACTAGTTCCATAATAATAATAATAATAATAATAATAATAATAATAATAATAATAATAATTTATAACCCGCCTCTCCCTACAGATGTGTGAATGGTGTTGTTGTTTTTAAGTAATAGGTTTGCAGTAACTTGTACACCAAATTAATTCCAGATACTTGAATCACGTATTGTGATTTCAGGGTCATAGCAACCCATCCAGTGGCTGGAAAATGCCTCAGCCACTTTTTAGTTACTTTGATGATTGCAGGACTGTTATGGAAGCCTTCACATTTGCCATGTATTCTACACTGTAACTGCAGGTGTAAATACAGGAGTGAATCATGGATTTTTTTTCCTCCCTGTCTTAGACCTTACCATCACTCTGTGAAATTAATTTATTCTACATTCAGGACACACAGAAGTAAATAATTCTTCACACAGTGCATAATTTTAATTATGAAATTCACTAATAGAAGATGTGATGATAGCCACCAGCTTAAATAGCACCGAGCGAGCAATACATTTTGCTGAAGCACCTATTGGTGCTTAAACTTAAGAAAGATGTCAGATCTCACAAGGCTTTTCTTTGGAACCAAATGGCCTTCAAACATATATGAAGGTTTCAGTCTTGCCCTGTTTGTCTGTCTTTTGTTCTGGGAGAATAAACGGCAAATTGAAATAATCAGAATACATAATGCTTAGAAAATGGCTTCAGACAAGCTGTTGTACAGCTGCTGATTAGATTTGGACTGGAAGGCCTCTGGCATACGGGATCCATTTCATTTTTTACTAGAACTCCAGGGTCCACCACCTGTAGCCAAGTGCAAAGAGTAGCTCAGAGCTGCAGAATTCAGGAACAGGATGCCTCCGAGCACATGCTCAGCATAGGAATTTTCACTATCAGAAATGAGCTCATATTTATTTATTTATTTATTTAAACATTTGTATCTTGTAGCCAAGTGCAAAGAGTAGCTCAGAGCTGCAGAATTAAGGAACAGGATGCCTCCGAGCACATGCTCAGCATAGGAATTTTCACTATCAGAAATGAGCTCATATTTATTTATTTATTTATTTATTTAAACATTTGTATCCTGTAGCCAAGTGCAAAGAGTAGTTCAGAGCTGCAGAATTAAGGAACAGGATGCCTCCGAGCACATGCTCAGCATAGGAATTTTCACTATCAGAAATGAGCTCTTATTTATTTATTTATTTATTTAAACATTTGTATCCTGTAGCCAAGTGCAAAGAGTAGTTCAGAGCTGCAGAATTAAGGAACAGGATGCCTCCGAGCACATGCTCAGCATAGGAATTTTCACTATCAGAAATGAGCTCATATTTATTTATTTATTTAAACATTTGTATCCTGTAGCCAAGTGCAAAGAGTAGCTCAGAGCTGCAGAATTAAGGAACAGGATGCCTCCGAGCACATGCTCAGCATAGGAATTTTCACCATCAGAAATGAGCTCATATTTATTTATTTATTTATTTAAACATTTGTATCCTGTAGCCAAGTGCAAAGAGTAGTTCAGAGCTGCAGAATTAAGGAACAGGATGCCTCCGAGCACATGCTCAGCATAGGAATTTTCACTATCAGAAATGAGCTCATATTTATTTATTTATTTAAACATTTGTATCCTGTAGCCAAGTGCAAAGAGTAGCTCAGAGCTGCAGAATTAAGGAACAGGATGCCTCCGAGCACATGCTCAGCATAGGAATTTTCACTATCAGAAATGAGCTCATATTTATTTATTTATTTAAACATTTGTATCCCGCCCTATATCACAAGGATTTCAGGGCGGCGTACCGATAAAATCATATAAACAATATAAAACAATAAATATACACAGCTAAAACCCAATTAAACCATTAATAAGCTAAAACCAGTATAGAATTTTAAAACAGTAAAAACAATTAAAACAATTAAAACTATGTGCAGTCTTGGTGAATTTAGCCATCAAAGGCTTTGATAAAAAGCCATGTCTTAACTCACACAAAATTGCAATACACAAAAAAGGGCTAAAAGTTGCACCTAATTATATAATATTAATGCTACTGCATGCAACTAATTACGGAAATAGGCTTCTGTACTCATTAACATCAATCATCACCACTGCTTATATACAGCTAAGTAATATGCAGTATCCTAAACCTATAGTAAATGCAATATATTCACAGTAACACGGTCCAGATACAAATCATATCGCTTCTTCATAAATGATTTGAAAAAATATAGTCAATAGTCATTTGTTAGTTTCACTTTATATATTTCATGGGTTAGGTGTTTACAAAATAGTACCATCAATTCTCAACAACAGCTGGTTACACGTAAGCTGGTGTTTTCTAAACACTCCCAACAGTTTTAAACAACAGTTGATTTCACTGCATAAACACAATGTATTGGACAGCTGTTAGTCTTACTCAAACGCCAGATGATTTCACTGAACTTATATCACTTGTAATCTTATTTATATAATAGATATACACAGTATAGTCCCCTCTACAAGGATTCGCTTTTGCGCCCGGTTAGGCGATTATGCGCACTATCACTTAAGCGCATTTACGCCTAATACCTCTGCACGAGAGGCGGCGAAAAAAGGCGCTTCCCTCCCCTCCCCTTCCCTCCCCGCCGCTCCCCAGCTGGCTGGCTGGTAGGCTGTGGGCAGCAGGCAAGCGCTCCTCCTCCTCCTCGCCTTCCTTTACTCCCTCTTCTTCCTCCTCCTCCTCCCGCCGGGCCCCCCACTGCGGGTGCCGGGGATCACAGAGAGCCCGCCGCCGCCGCCGGCACCTCCACCCCCGACACCGCCTTGACCATATCTGGGAAGCGCCGAGTGCTTGCACCCCATGCAATGCGCGCGGCGGCAAGAGCAGGAGGCGCCCCTCTTGCGGGGAAGGAGTCGCAGGTGGGCGGGCGGGCGCCCAGAGACGAAGCAGCCGCAGCAGCAACGGGGAGAGGAAAAGGCGGCGGCGGCGGCGCTGGCAGCGTCGTCTCCTCAGAGCGCAGCGGCAGGACGCGCGAACTGCCTCCTCCTTCTCTGCGTCTCCTTCGGCTGCGGCGTCCCCCTTCCCTCCTTCGCCAACGCTAGCCGCGGCCAGGCAGCCCCCTCCTCATGCTGCTCCGGCAAGCGGAAGGGACAGCTGGCGGGCGGAGGGTAGTCGCCCGCCTTCCCCATGTGTCTCCGCTTCAGTTCGGCAGTTCGAGCCCGCCGCGACTCGCGAGGAGTGGCAGCAGCAGCAGCTTCCTGTCAAAATGCGCTTTAATGGACGGAGCAAAATAAAACTCACTATTTAATGCGCATTCGATAATGCGCACAATCGGGGAGATAACGCGCCTCTACGCCCCATTTGCGCTCCGCTGGTGTAGAGGTAAATTTTTTAATGAGACTTCAAAGAGCATTAAACCTCTCTTGTAGAGGCACCCTATAATACAAATATGCTAAACAACAGTTGATTCACTTTCAAACAACAGTTGATTTCATTTAACGAGTATCCGGTATTTATTTTTCTCGTTTCGTAGTCTTCTTCAGAAATTTCTACTTGTGCCGCACATTCTGTAAACACCATGGACATACCTATCCATCCCATTATACCGAAACCAAGTGTCCTCCCCATTCATAAATCATAGTATAGTGAGTCACTCACCCCCATCTAAGCAGAAGGATTTCACGGGTAAGCGTTAAATTCTAGGATCATCGTACATTTTTCTTTTTAATTTCCAGATTCCTGATTTTAAAAAAGGGGGAACATTCAGTTTTTTACACATCACCCCAAACATTGGCCTCATCTACAAGAATTCGCCTTTACGCCTGGTTAGGCGATTATGCGCATATTCGCAGAAGCGCATTTACGCCTAATACCTCTGTACGAGAGGCGGTGAAACGCGATTTAAACTGTTGACATGCGGAGAATCGCTTGTTCACGTAGTCAAAATGCGCTTTAACGGCTGGAGCAAAATAAAACTCGCTATTTAACGCGCATTCGATAATGCACATAATCGGAGAGAAAACGCGCCTCTATGCCCGATTTGCGCTCCGTTCTTGTAGAGGTAAAATTTTTAATGTGCCTTGAAAGAGCTTAAAATGCCTCTTGTAGAGGCAGCCATTATCACTGATGTTAGTTGATACAAACCCTACAGACCTGACTAACGTTGAAAAACGATTGGAACAGACCCTCTCAGAGAGAACGCAGCCTTCAAAGAGAATTGCTGAAGGGTTTTTATTCCGAAAAAAGTTGTTAATTTATCTAGGCAACGTGTGTTGACACATAGCTCCTGAGAAAGGAGTACATCTGAAACGTTGGGCTTTTAATGTAAGATAATAAAAACACACGTCAACCAGCACCAGACTTTGTCTCTTTCCCACTGGTTAACACAAAAAAAGCCATGTTTTATGTAAAAATCCACTCCTGGTTTCCCATGCAAGCTGTCTTTATTTCAGTACTTTATTTCAGTATTTCAGAGCCTTTTGATGGTTAAGCAATTAGGAGTCAGAAACCCTTGCCTAATCTATAGAAAGTCACCCGAACTCTGCCGCAAGATCCTGATGGCTGTCTATGCATTTTAAAAGCCCCAAGGTAGCTGCATCATGGCGCTGCGTTGGTTATACGCACCTCACATCACCCACAGGGCTTTCCCACGAAGCTGCAGATTTAAAAAGTTGGGGACATACCCCAACTTTTAACACTGGAGCAAGGTGAACATGGCCCTTCCACCATCTGTCCTCACTCCGGTGTTGAAGCAGAGGAGTTCCTGGGGGGAAGGCGTCCCCTGATTGGTCGCTGGAAACACAGGCAGAGGGCAGCGAAAGTGCGACGTTTTCTGAAAAGTGCAGCTGTCAAGGATCTACCTTCTCCCACACTTTGAGTAGATCATCTCAAGTGAAAACCCTCCAAGGTATCTGTCTCTTATTCGTCTTTCATAGTTAGGCTGACCATATGAAAAGGAGGACAGGGCTCATGGAACTTTAAGAGTTGTAGAGAAAAGGGAATTTCAGCCCGTGTCATTTGTATGCAATTAGTTCCTGGTGAAATTCCCTCTTCATCACAACAGTTAAAGGTGCAGGCACTATACTAGAGTGACCATATACAAAAGAAGGGAGGGCCCCTGCAACTTTAACTGTTGTGATGAAGAGGGAATTTCACCAAGAACTAATTGCATACAAATGACACTGGCTGAAATTCCCTTTTCTCTACAACTGTTAAAGTTCCATGAGCCCTGTCCTCCTTCTCATATGGTCAGCCTATTCATAGTTAACTGGTTGTGAGTCTTAACATCTCTTTATACATAGCAGCAGGACAGTGGCTACCACTTCCACAACCCCACCCGGTGGCCCCACTAGGACCCATTTGTTCCATTTCCTCCTCCTGGTAAAAGGGACCCATTCACATACACTGTTTACAGAGCACTGGGAATGGAATAAATTGTTTTCTTTCTTCCCCCCCCCCCATTTCCTTTCTTTTTTTTCTTTTTAGGAGGTAGGAGTGAGCATGCTAACAGAGGGGGTGAAGGGCCTCTTGCCCAATGCCGGTTTAAACCTGACAGCATTATAGGGTACCAAAAAACAAAACATAAGGCTTACGCCGCTGCCCTGCCACCACCTTGCTTTCTGGCATCCTTTGTGGGGTTTCCCATTTTGTTGAGCATATAGGGAGGCCACTTGGGAATTAAAAAAGAGGGCACGGATCAATCCATCAATAAGGACAATAATTTGCATAAAATTCCCATCCATACGTCTAATCAAATTTAGATGTATGGATGGAAATTTAGAAATAATCATAATTTAAATAGAAATACAGCACAGCTCACCATAGTGGGCAAGGCTGTGATCAAGTGACCTGTGTGACTTGCTCAGTCTGCTGTTCAGTAAAATTCACGGCCCAGCTCTTCCTTCTGATAGTTATCTTTAAACTGGACTTGGACTGAACAGCCCTTCAAATGGAGGTTCTCTAACCCTGAACTAGCACAAGTAATTTCCCTCCCACTAGCTTCATTTTTTAAAAAATAAAGAACTTCCAAGCAATGTTGGTCACAAGAAAAAATCCAAGATCTACATATGGTGTAATGCCTTTATTAAACTAACTCAAAGATCACAAAAATTTGCACGCTTTTTGATAGTACTTTGAATATGCTAATAATACCCTATTTCTTCGATTCAAAGTCGCACCTTAATTTCAGTACCACCAACAGAAAAAAAAGATTTGATTCTATGTATAAAAATTAAAATAAAATAAACCCTTTGCCTTGTGCGATTCTAAGACACCATCGATTCTAAGATGCACCCCGTTTTAGAGACGTTTATATGGGGGGGGGGGAGAAGTGTGTCTTAGAATCGAAGAAATACAGTAGTACTAAACCCACCATTTATATTGCCATGTAGGTTTGGAGGTTGATCTGGATGAAACATCAGGATCCTTTCCAGTTCTGTTATTCTTAAATCCAAGACTTCTGGAATTGGAGGGAATCCTGAGCAATCTCTGGGATTTTCCAGAGAACATGGTGGGTGCTCCTGTTGAGGCCTTGGTCTCACTGTGGAATGGTGAGATGTGAAGGGTCAATGATTACTCCTGGGTGTCCTCTCTTGTCACAGGAGCTGGAGATCTCTCTGGCTTGCTGAGGAGGTCAAAGTGATGAAGCAGGTTGGTAGATGGCTAGAGGACAGGTGGTGTATAACTCATTGCAAAGGAGACTGAACACAGGCAAGAGCACATTATTGTACCTCTAATGTGGCAGTGGTGGCAACAAAGAAAGCTTACTTCTCCATCAGCAGAGCTTTTTGAGTGGTGGATGGGCTGCTTGGGATAGTCCAGGAGTAGCTTAGCCAACAGATTGGTGGCCTCCAGACCTAGCATAAGCTCTTCTGCTGCCTGAGGCATGAGAGCACATGCACTGCTGCTGCCACACCACACTCCCAATCCCTTCCCTTTATGTCATCATATGTGCTTCTCCACCCCTTCTCCTTACATCATCATGTGTGCCCTTTGTCACATGCATCCTCCTTTCCCTTTACCATGGCATTCTGCACTCTTTTCCCTTCCTTCACCAGGTGAGATCATGTCAGAGTGAAGCAGAAGACAGGTGGCTATGCCTGTCGGCCAGTTTCTCCAACTTCCTGTGCTATTTGCCACAGTGGGAGAATGGGACTGGCGAGGCTTTGTGGAGCATTCACTGTGGGCTGTTGGGGGGAGCAGCACAATTCCCTGCTCCTTCCTCTCTGCCATCTGAGGCAGCTTCAACCTGCCTTATGGGAGGGCTGGCCGTGATAGCCTGTTGAAATAAATTTGCACTTAGAGGAAAGTCATGCGCATTCCACTCTAAATTTGAAGCCACAGTTAGTGCAGGACCTGTAGAAATTATTGTAGTAAAAAAACAAAATAGGGCACCAGTTGAATAAGAGCCCAAAAATTAAATGCTAAAAAGGAATCTCCCAGCCAATGAGCAATCCAGGAGAATCAGCAAGGTAGCATACAGCTGCACAAAAATATTATAATGTGTGACAAAAAGGGGGAAGGCAAACCAATACAATAGAGAATAACTATATAACAACATATAAGGTAAGCAAAGATGAGCAAAGGTTTTCCAGATGAGCAAAAGTTTTTACAGGAAACTGGTTGCAGTCCTGTTTCACCATGCCCGGCTTCTTCAGAAAAGCAGCATTTTATCTGTAAGGACACTGCTAATGAGCAAATCCCATGGGAATAAAGATAAGGTGAACACTGAGGAAGTCTCTCCGACCCAGTGCATCTTATTAATTCCCCCGAAGGGAGTTTGGCTCAAATCCCCAGCGACTCAATCAGTCAGCTTCATTGGCGGTAAATTCTGCAGACAGGTGCAGTGCCAGCTGGTCAGAGTTTGTGGGGGTCAATCTCAATTATTGTGGTCTGAGGAAATGGACAGAACAATTACAAGGATAAGGCCAACCACTTGTTTTCTTGTTTATTGCCTACCATGGTTAGCTAGAACTAGCAAAGGAGAAGTTGACTGGGAGGATCCAGAGAGTGGTTAATGCCTCATTACATGAGGGGATTATGCCCACTGCTTTGAAAGAGGCAGTATGGTGTCCCCTCCTTCATAGGACCTCCCTGGAACTGAGGTATTTCACAACTATTGCCCAGTCCCAAGTAACTCTTTCCTGGGTATGGTGATAAAGAGTGGTGGCCAGCGAGCTGCAGCTGTGTCTGGAGGAAGGGGATTATCAGACCCATTTCTGCTGATTTCAGACTGCTTAGAGCCTGGGTTACCTTGATTGGTGACATTTTTCAGGAGAGAGACTGTGGAGGAGTGCTACCTTGCTGATTCTCCTGGATTGCTCAGAGGCTGGGAGATTCCTTCTTGGCACCATGACATGTGTACTGTGGAGTCCCTCAGGATTCTATTCTATCTCCATAGTCAGATGGCCAAGAGGGCAGGGCTCCTGCAGCTTTAACTGCTGTGATGAGGGAATTCCACCAGCTGCTGGGTGCATACAAATGACACCTGCTGAAATTCCCTTTTCTGTACAACTGTTCAAGATACAGGGGCCCTGACCACCCTACTGATACAGCATTTACGCTGTGAGTTGGCCCCATTTATGTGTAGAGTTAGCATGCCAATGGCCCACCAGCCTGGGCCACTCATAATCTGACTCACTACGCAAAGGATCCAATTTAGGTAGCATTCAGGTTTATATATGTTGCATGGAGCATTTATATGGGCAAGCATTTTACTTGTGGCCACCATCATATCCGTTTCAGCTCTTAATTATCAGCAAAATTATCTGTTTGACATAGCAGCCTAGCCCTTTCCTCAAAAGTCTCAGAGTTGCTGACATCACCAGTTCCAAAGAAGTATATAAGCCATTGCTGGCTTCAGGTTCTTATCTTTTATTTTTATGTAGACAATTGGCTGTAAGACTTTTTATTATGATGATTCTCCTATTGTCTAGGGTGTGACATTGTAACAGGCTTTTTATTAGTCATGAAGTAGATATGTGATTATTGTATAGTAACAGGAAAGTAGGTGCCTCCTAACTGACAATTGTTTTTTCATGTGGTGTGCCATGGCCAAAAACAGAAGATTAATGTCATCATCAATTCCTATTATGAAATTCTTGTTGAAAATTGACGTAATAAATTTTGGCTAAGATTCAAATGGCAGAACACCAATATGGAAATAAGTTACACTGAAATCCCTGGAATTTATTTGTAAGCAGCATATATATTTAGGATTCAGGTGTACCATCTTTCCTCTGAAAATAGTAAATAATGATTAAAATTTGGGGGTGCTCCTCAAGTATTTTTTTAAAAATCTTCCCTTGTTTGTTTGTTTGTTTTATAGTATAACAGTCAAGCTTTAATTATTACCTCCATTATCTTATAATCTGTGTAAACAAGGAAGACAGTTTCTGGATGGATGTGACATCTGAGCAGAAACATTTTTTGAGCCCGGTACAAACTTACAAGACAGGCCTCCTCCCACACACATCCCATGATCCCATCCCAGACATACAATCTCAAGAGTCATGCCATAAAAGTTTCTGCTTTAATTCTGGAATTACATTTCCTGCATTTTTGAAATTACACCATGGTGTACACTGAGCTTTTATACCATGCCCCAAAACACTTCACCCCCTTTTGCTACTTTTGTACTTCACCTGCCCTGAAGAAGTGTTTTACAATGCTTGCCATCTTGTATTATTTTAAAATATAGCATTATATGTTTGGATTTTTTAAAAAACCTAATGGATTACAGACATTTTATAAACAGAAGAATTCACTTTGAAGTTTTATTTTTCTCCCTTTTCAATGCAAAATCATGAATTATTTCATGAAAGTCAGTTTGTATTTCATGTTCACATGTAGCAGTCAAAATAGTTGGGTGGCCTAACCACTTTTGCCTCATAGCAAAATGCATGGATGCTTATATTCAATGGTTTGATGAATTGTTGTTATTCAGCAAGGCCAATTGTGTACAGTGTGGGCAACTTTTCAAATGCAGTTGATCCTTATTATGACAAACTATTATGGGCATGATCCTGCCAGAGTTAAGTGCTTTTAAAGTCTCATTGATTGCAGTAGGAGACTTAAGCACATGCTTATCAAAATCAATGGGATTTAAAGGTGCTTAGTTTTGCCTATCTTTACCCTGTCTTTAACTACAGAATTAGGGTGATCATATGAAAAGGAGGACAGGGCTTTGGGAGCCCTGCCTAATGTGGCCAGATACAAAAGAGGACAGGGCTCCTGCAACTTTAACTGTTGTGATGAAGACAGAATTTCACCAGGTGCTACATGCATACAAATGACATCTGCTGAAATTCCCTTTTCTATGCAACTGTTAAAGATACAGAAGCCCTGTCCTCCTTTCCATATGGTCACCCTACATTTGGCTAAAGAGTTTAATTTACTGGTTTTTGTTTTTACACCCCAATTGTAAATACTTATGCCAGCATATCTGACTACAACCCAGAATAATAGCCCTATAGTACTGGAGTAACCTCATAATTTGTGGGGTTTGCTAGCACCCCAGCTGGTCTATCCCATCTCAAGCATCTACTTTGCTGGGACGCTTGTTCTAGGATTGGTGATAAGGTTATGATCCATAAACTTCCCCACTGGCTAAATTGTAAAGACGATTGTAATTTGTAAGAAAACTGTACGGATTATTTTATTAAAGTATGATGTACTGCCATCTTGTGGCACTATTGTTGCAATTGAGTGTCTGTATTCTACAGCATGAAAAATCACCTCATGGATTTGACTTAGGGTGACCAACTGTCAGGATTTCCCTGGATTTGTCCTGGTTTTTGTTCTATTCTGGGTGTCAGGGGGGATTTTCTGTAATTTTCTATAATGTCCTGGAAAGACACACTTTCCCTTTAAAGGCTGCATTAGCATGGTGGGAGGGAATGACACACCTTCTGGAGGTGGGTCATTTCCCTCGCACTGCTCCAATCAGGGCCTGAAAGGGGAAAGCGTGTCATTCCCAGACATTATAGAAAAGGCCCTGATTGGAGCAGTGGAGAGTGGGAATTACACACTTTCCCCTCCTCCACCCCATTTCGGGCCTTTAAGGTGGTGGAGGTGAATGACATGCATCCCAGAGGCCCCTGAAAGCTGCTTTCCCACCCCCACCCCACTGGGTGTCCTCTTTTTTAGTTTCCCAAATGTGGTCACCCTAATTTGACTGAACAAGTACCCCAAGAAAATAAGGATGTTTATTCTGATGATGAAGCTCTGAATCTATCCATAGTAATAGCAAATATCTCCTTGACTGCAATGGTCCCAGAATATTCCCCATTGTATAGCACATATTGCCGTCACATTTTTCTTTTCTCTGTTCTAACTTTATCTAGGATTGGTATATTAACTTTTAGTTTATGTTGTGATAAAGCTGGTTAACATTCTTTGAATAATGAGGCTGATTCAGCATAGTTTCACTTCCTTTTGTCTTTTGTGATTTTTTGCAATTCCGTTATGTTATAGAGCACTTCTCTTTTTTTCCCACATTTCTAATTCCACGCTGGGATGCCACCGAAACTTGAAGTCAGTCAATTCGTAAATCAAATCTGTCATGTTCATAATTTCTGAATGTATAACAAGCCTGGACTTACATTTATTTATTTTTTGCCATAATTTAGACCAAGTTAATTTATAGTTTCTGTGCCTGCACTGCATGTCAGAGGTCTTAACAAACTTAGTAATGTGAAGTGATTTGAACACTTAACCATTTTCCCCTTAATTTTTTTTAAAAAAATTTTTTTTTGAACTGAAGTGTCTCTAAAAGGCTAGGAATCTAAGGTCCTGCCACACACTTTCAAAACAGAGCTGGCATTGGCCCTGTAAATGGCCCTAGATGATTTCAAGGGGTTGTAGAGATAGAAAAAAATGCCCCATGGCCCTTCGAACCCCTGCCTGAAGAGATTCCTTGGGACTGGTAGTAGCAGGGTTTTTGATGCCTCTGCCACAGGAGCTTATGAAGAAGCAGCACTGTGATGTCATGGTAGATGTAATGATGCAGAGAGCTACCCTGAGGACTGGCTCCTTCCAGATGCGGGTGGTATGTGGCCATAGTTGCTGCCACCCAATTGGTAGGCAATGGCAGTTTTTCAGTGGTTGCTGGGTATGTGGCTGTTGTTTGGCGATTTTTCCGAGTGTTGTGTTTTCTCCTCCCGTCTGGGCAGTGGAGGCTGGTGGCTCCAGTGTCAGTGGGGTGGTGAATCCGCTCCAGGTTTTGGTCAGAACCCATCAGAACTTTGCACCTTGGTTAGCTCTTTTAGATTTCTGATAGGTTCTGACTGAAACCCGGAATGGATTCACCTTGCTGACATTGGAGCCACTAGCCTTCACTGCCTCCTGGGCTGAGCGGGTGTAGCTGCTTTCCCCAATCTGTAGCCCTCTAATGTTTTGAACTACAATTTCCATCAGCCAGCAAGGCCAATGGTCAGGGATGGTGGAAACTGTGGTCCAAAACATTTAGGGAACAGCAGGTTGGGGAAGGCTGGTGTATAGGATACAGTGGCCATTTTACTGGCATAGCGGCAGTGTAATTCCCCCTTCCTCACTGGAATACAGGATTGCTCAGTTTAAGAGCTCCATCATACCAGCGATTTAATGCACTCTCACTATGCCTGATGTGCAGATTTGCAGCATGATACTCACATGACGCCGTGTCTGTCCTGCTGACACCCTGTCTCTTCCCCAGCCTTTTCCTGTTTTTTCCTAGAATGCCTAATGTCTGGATTATTTTTCCTTAGCGTGTTTACTGCGCCTGTAAGCCTCCATGTAGTTTTAAAGGAATTGGGGCATGTACTGTGATGGGAGTCTTGTTGTTGGCTTGAATGGATTGCATCAGGTTCTGGCAGGGAAAAGCAATCTCTCCCAGCAGCCGGCTCCAAGCCACAATATAAAACCCAAACCTTGCATCCCAGGCTCTGTCAGGGACCCATCCAGACTGTCAGAGTTCCACCTTCCTGGCTGGACCCTCTGATCCTGCTCCTTAAAGATATATTGCCTCTTTAAGAGCCTCACTGCCCCTTTTGGGACCCAAGTTTCCACCTTTTCCTTCCCCTCTCAGTAGCGTGGGGTTTAGGGTTTAGGCGCAGTGCGAAATGGATACTCCAACACTCAGGTTTTTAACCAAAAACACTTTACTATTTTAGTCATAGTAAGGTAGGGTGACCATATGAAAAGGAGAACAGGGCTCATGTAACTTTAACAGTTGTAGAGAAAAGGGCATTTTAGCCGGCATGCAATTAGTTCCTGGTGAAATTCCCTCTTCGTCACAACAGTTAAAGTTGCAGGCACTATACTAGAGTGACCATATACAAAAGAAGGCAGGGCCCCTGCAACTTTAACTGTTGTGATGAAGAGGGAATTCCACCAGCAACTAATTGCATACAAATGACACTGGCTGAAATTCCTTTTCTCTACAACTGTTAAAGTTACATGAGCCCTGTCCTCCTTTTCATATGGTCAGCCTATAGTAATGCACCATTGCTTAAGGTATTTACACACATAGAGCTGTTACTTTCAAAGGCAATACAAACAAAAAAACGGAAATAAAGCCGCAGTTTCCTCTAGCTTATCTACCTTCCCAAATGTAGATGAATCTAGGTTCTCTGTCCTCTGGCTTTGTTAGGCTCTGTTCCCCTCACAGAGCTTGTCTGTCCCAGAGCTTGTGTCACCATCGTCACTTTTGGTTCCCCTTTTGAAACTTTCTCTGACTGACCAGTCAGCTCTTCCCATTGGCTCCTTTTTCCCGCTTCTCAGTTTGAACGGGTAACTGCTGTTTTAACTCCACTTCCTGGTAATTTTCCAGAACCTTGCCCTTCTCAACTTTTGCCTAGAAACTTACTCCTATCAGGGAAGAGAGTACTTAATCTTATCTAGGGAAACCTTTTGAGTGGATGCTAATCTTACTCTGAAATGTCTTCCTCCCATTTGCATTTCCATACCTTCAGGCTAAACTAATCAAGACACCTCCTGAGTGTATGCCTGTACTTAACAGTTTACCCCTGTACATACATTTTAACCGGTTACATCGGATTTGTCCTTTTTCATACAGTTGAACCCTTACAGGCTCAAAAGCATTTTTTAAAATCGTACAGTGCCCGAATCTCTGCAGAGACAGGATTGAACTCCCTCGATGCCCCCAAAGAGCCAGACTAAACTGTCTGGTTGAAGTGCTCATCTGGAGGGAGAAAGAGATGGGGAGGAGTGGAGTGGAGTGGAAGAGCAAATGAGCGAAAGAGCAGCTATTCAGGTGAAAGGGACCATAAGCTTGGCTCGCTTGTGCATCAGAGGTTAAAAAAAAGAAAAAAAGAGGCAAATGGAGGGGGGAAATACGTGTGATGGAGTTTATAGTTCTCCTTATCTGAAGGGTCTTGCATGAACAGTAGCAATTTTATATAAGGAGTAAGGAAAAGGGTCTCTGCCTTCAAAGAGCAAGAACAATGAATTAATTTATCATGGCACCTGCTCATTCCTGAACAACAATGTACTTTCTTGATTCCTGTTGCAGTAAGTGGAAAATGGGGTTACATACATCTTGTTTCTTCAAAGTGAGGCCGTTCGTTTGTATATGTAACATAAATCGTAGATAATTATTTCACAGCCTGTTTCCTCCTTGTCCCAACTACAGGAAAGCTTGTCTTCAAAGCAATTATTCATTCTTGTGAATAATGAGAGTGTGTTTTGTCCCAAGGACTCACCATTACATACATCCAGCATTAGTGAGCAGCCGTTATTAATGACCATAAAAATGAATGTACAACTTACCCACAGAAACTGAGTTCCCCAGAAGTGGGCAGAGCCACACTCCTGTCTGTGACTTAGCGATAGAGCACTGGCTTTGCATGCAGAAAATCCCAGGTTCAATCCCAAGCATCTCTTGGTAAAGCTGGGAAAACCCCTACCTGAAACCTTGGAGAGCCACTGCCAGTGTTGACAATACTGAACTAGATGGACCAAGGGTCAGACTTCAGTATAAGGCAGCTTCCTGTTTTCCAATGTTTGTCCCACTAACCCTTCAGCCCTTGTTCAATTCACAACATGGGCCCTATTAAAAGCTAGATTTTATTTATTTATTTATTTATTGCATTTTTATACCGCCCTATAGCTGAAGCTCTCGGGGCGGATTTAAAACATATTATGGAAGGTAGCTATTACAGATAGGACCAGTGATGTATAAGTTCCATTTATAAGTTCATTTTTTTCAATGTAGCCCCCTCCTACCCATGCTCACACACACAAATGCAATATCTGCCTTCGACATTGAGATATTAGAATGGAAGTTGGTGTGCATTCTCAGGACACAACAAGCTTCTTTACATTTAAACACACACACACACACACTGCTTTCTGCTTCTGTTTTTGTTCTGGGACTGCAATCGGCTCAATTACACAGATGGCCACGTGGGTTGGGTTGAATACTTCCTATCTCTGCATCTTCCATTCAACTCAGTTAAAACAGTGACATCTAGTGGCGGAATTATAGTATAACACCATCTTTACAAGGAGCAATTTTGTGGATTTTTTTTTTTAAAAAAATAGCTGATTATGAGTTCCATCACACCAGCGATTTGTGCACTCTCGCCATGCCTGGTGTATGGTTTTGCAGCATGGTACTCACATGACGCCATGCCTGTCCTGCTGACATCCCACCTCTTCCCCAGCCTTTTCTGTTTTTCCTAGAATGCCTAGGCATGTTTAATGCACCCTTAAGCCGTCATGTAGTTTTCCATTCAAGCCAACAGCAAGACGGGAGTCTTGCTGTTGGCTTGAATGGACTGCATCAGCCTCCAGGAATTTATCCAACCCTCTTTTAAAGCCATCCATATTGGTGGCCATCACTACATCTTGTGGTTGTGAAGTCCATAGTTTAACTATGTGCTGTGTGAATAAGTACTTTCTTTTAACTGTCCTGAATCTCCCACGAATCAGCTTCATGGGATAACCCAGGTTCTAGTACTATGAAGGAGGGAGAAAAATGTCTCCCTATCCACATTCTCCACACCATGCATAATTTTGTACACTATCATGTCTCCCCTTACCATCCTTCTTCCAATCTAAACAATCCCAGCTATTGTAACCTTCCCTCATAGGGGAAATGCTCCAGCCCCTTGACCATTTTAGTTGCCCTTTTCTGCACTTTTGCCAGCTCTACAATATCCTTTTTAGGTGTGGTGACCAGAACTGCATACAGTATTCTAAGTGTTGTCACATCATGGTTTTGTATAAAGGCAGTTTGATACTGTCAGTTTTATTCTCAATTCCTTTTCAAATTATGCTTAATATGGAGTTTGCCTTCTTTATAGTACACTGGGCTGATATTTTCATTGATCTGTCCACCACAACCACAAGATCTCTTTCTTGGTCAGTCACCCCATCACTTGCTCAGATCCCATCAGGCTATACTTGAAGTTTGGAATTTATGCCCCAACGTGCATCACTTTGCACTTGCTTATCTTGAACCGCATCTGCCATTTGGATGCCCACTCTCCAAGTTTGGAGAGATCCTTTTGGAGCACCTGACAATCCTTTTTTGTTTTAACCACCTTAAATAATTTAATGTCATCGGTAAACTTGGCCAAATCAATGTTCACTCCTAATTCCAGATCATTTATGAATAAGTTGAAAATAGTGGGACCCCACTATTTTTAATGCCCTCCATTGGGAGAATTTACCATTTATTCCTACTCTCTGCTTTCTGTTCTTTAATCAGTTACTGGTCAATAAGAGGACCTTTTTCTCTTATTTCACGACTGCTAAGTTTGCTCAGGAGTCTTTGGTGAGGGACTTTGTCAAAAGCCTGTTGGAAGTCCAAGGAGACAATGTCCATTGGATCACCCCGGTAATCGACCTGCAAACTTCCGTGTTTGGCCAGTCACAAGTGCTATAAATCACTCATTTAGAGAAGCCCAATGTCTAACTCTAGCTTGAAACTTACACCAACTTTAAAAATGGGTAGGAGTAAGCGCAGCCTCTCAAACACTTGCCCTTATGAGTTTATAAAAGGAGAGGTATCCAGAATTAAGCCTGCTTGAAAGGCACATCCTCTGACCTAAAAGCTGATTGGCTGAGATCAGTGAGATCCCTACCCTCACTTCTCTGCTCTAGAGTTTGTTGCTCAATGCTTCCTCTTTCTCAGAGAGAGGAAAGAGGAAATAAACAACATGCAAGTGGCCCATTCAGCGGGCCATTTCTATCGCACCGCTTCTGCACACAGCAGATAGCAGCAAGTTTCAACTCTAAAAATAATTCGGACTTACTGGGGTCTTACCAGCGAACAACATTGTAAATAGGACCTGTGAAAATCTGTGAGTCTCCAGTAACGAGCATGCAAAAAAATGCTCATTTGATGACGTTCATCAGAATGAAACATTCAGAACACCATTCTACATGAAACTCCATCATGTAACCCACACCCATTTTTTAGGCATGGAGAAATATGAAAAATAAATTTAATTTTATTTCAGAACTGAAACAGCAAAATGAAAATTGGTGCATGCTTTCGAGAAACTATTCTACTTTTCAGGTTTGATCCTCTGCCTGTCCCCATAGCTTTCAAGGAGGCAAGGAAAAATGCAAAACAAACCATACCTCTTGTGGAGATTTATGATGACAGGTGAAAACAGTACACATTTTATGTTTCAGCTTTGAATTTTAGCTTGGCCCAAGAAACAGATTGTAATTCAACATCTAAAGAAAGCCCTCACACCTGTTATACTTTACTAGCCTTGTGTATTGGCTAAAACAGGTGTGAGGAATATTCTTTTTCTCTCCCAAGGACTGCTTTCTCTCTGGAGTCAATAGTAGGTGGGATTGGTGCCAAAAGCGTGTGGCACCAGAGCTAAATCACACTCACTTGCTTTCATACAGACATGCACACGCACACACAATCCCATCCATCCATTCCATTCTCTACTTTTCTCTCTCTCTTTTACACCTTTCTTTCTCTCTAGCTATTACAACAGTCTTGTCCAACTTCGTGTCCTCCACAGGTATTGAACCACAGCTCCCATCATCCCCAGCCAGCAAGCCAATTACAATGTTAGCTGGGATTATGGGAGTTGCAATCCAACACATCTGGAGGGCACCAGATTGAGAAGTGCTGGATGAGAGGGCTGGGTTTTGGTGTGGTAGATGCCTCAATCCTTTAGTTTAGCTGTGAAATTTTCTGGGCGATCTTGTGCCAATCAATGTCTTAAGGTTGTCTCTTTTTTTACCACACAGAGTTGTCATGAGGCTACAATGCCAAACTGATTCCCTTGGACACAAATTCAAGCATAAAATCCTGCCTCATAATCCCATATAGATGTGGTAGATTCTGGTTATTTGGTAGAAATTCACTTTCCATGTTCTCAGAGGTGTTTTTCTTTATTATAACAACATGTTTCAGAATGGAGTTCTGCCACTCAAAAAAAGCTTCCAAAATCAAATTAAGCGCTAAACCAAAAGTGAGAAATTGAGATTACAGTACTACCCACCTCCCAAGATCACAAGTCAGAAAAACCTATTCATCAATGTAACCATTTCCATACACAAAGATATGTTGGGCAGTAGTCAACGCAACACTACTGCTAATATAAATTACAGTGACACAGGAAGCATCATATTTATAGTTCCCAAACTGAAAAGACCAAGAGCGTCATCACACAGGGAAATCACGTTTGCTTACCGTCACTTCTCCACCCACGCGTTTGTTCCTCATTACTTCCTCTTTTGAAAGAGAAAGTAAACAACTTGCACATGGCCCATTCAGTGGGCTGTTTTGATCCCGCTGCTTCTCCTGCACATAGCAGGAGATAGTGGCAACTTCTGTCTTTAAAAATAGGTTAGACTTACTGGGGTGATTTTTTGTCATGTGAAGAAGGCTAAAAGGGGCGGGAAGCGCGTGGGAGGCAGACGTCGTGGTGAGAGGGACCCGCAAAAATCCATGAGTGCCCAGTGATGAGCATGCAATAAAACACTTGTCTGATGGAGCTCCAAATAGCTTGAAATGGATTGTCTTAAACAACTATTTCGATACAGTTGCTATGAATCCTGAAAACCTGAGATGGCTCAGATTACTTAATTGTGGCTCAGAATACAGATTTGTCCAAATGATGTGAATCCAGCAAAGTTCAAATCACTTAACAAAATGTAATGCTGCCCAATGTTCTATTGTATCAGTAAGTAATGCTGCGCAATCTTATTCCCATCTACTCTCCAGGAAGTTTCACTGATTTCAATGGGATTACTACCAAGGAAATAAGCATGGCTGGGAGGGTATTGTTGCACCATGTCCTGCTTTGTTGGTCCCTGGTCACCAGCTGGTTGGCCACTGTGTGTGAACAGAGTGCTGGACAAGATGGACCCTCAGTTTGATCCAGCATAGCACTTCTTATATTCATGGAATTGAAGCATTAGAGTATAATTCTATACCTATTTACTCAAAAGTAAATCTAATTCAGTTCAGTAGGACTGAAGTCCCATGTAAGGATGTATAGGTGCAATCCTATATACACACTTATCTGGGAGTAAATCTCATTGAGCTCTGTGGGGTTTACTTCTGAGTAGACATGACCACAATTCAGTAAAATGCCAACGTTCATAAAGTCAGACTGGACCAGTCTGTTTTCCATAAAGATATAATCTCATTCATGAACTTAATACTAACTCATCCATCTGTTGAGGTTCCTGGAACATTGTCCCTGTCTATTCTGACTGGAAGTAGCTCTTCACAACCTCAGGCAGAGGTCATTCATCTGTTATCAGACTTCCCCAACCTGCTACCCTGCAGATGTTTTGGCCTTCAACTCTCAGCAGCTCCATACAGCATGGACAATGGTCAGGGATGCTGGCAGTTGTTGACCAAAACATCTGGAGGGCACCAGATTGGAGAAAGCTGAGAGTTTTAGGGTGCAATCCTATGCATGTTTAGACAGAAAAAAGGCCTACATCTCCCAGCATTCCTCACCCAGCTGAGCCAGCTGGGGAATGCTGAGTGTTGTATGCCTTTTCTGTCTAAACATGCATAGGATTGGACTTTTAGAGATGCCAGCTACTGATTCTAGGATGTTCTCCATGCAAAACATGTGCTCTCTCTCAGGCTGTTCCTCGCACTACTCTGATTAGAATGCTAAAGATTTTGCTTGAGTCGGTCTTGATGACTCAGAATTACTCTCTTGCTCAAAACTCGAGACATGACATTATTTCTCATGATAGCGGAGAACAAGACGCATCAGAATTTACTGGAGGGGGCGCGGGAAGCTGTCGCAGCCTTCAAGAAAGGACTTGCAGCTGCAGACCATACCATAACTTCGTAGCCTCAAACATGCAACGTTTTAAATACATAAAACGCAGGAGTATCATTTTTAAAAAAAATATATGATTTAAAGCCCTCGCGGACTAGCGCCCCCATCGCCCATATATATATTCGTTAAATCTATCACTCGCGATTACGTAATGCTCCCGTTAGCGCCTGCTCTTTTTGACGGTCGTTGCTTTTGCACATGCGCTCCGTACCCACCCACCCCGTGCACACTCCTCCTCTGTGCTCCACTAGAGAATTGGAGGACCTTCCCAGAATGCCTCCGGGTGGCGGCGGGGCCGGTCTGCTGCGTCTCGATAGCGGGTGGTGCCGTGCGCCTGCCAGTCCATCACGCTTTTCCTCTGCAGCGAGAGGTGATTGGATAGTGCTGCTGCGCGGCCTTTCTCTCCGCAGGAGGTGGGGATTGCTCTCGCTCACTCACTGCTGTTCGACTACCGTTGCCGCGAAGGGACATGTGACCGGGGAGCGGGCTCTGAGTAGAACGCACTGTGGAAGCGGCCTGCTTCTTCCTCCTCTTCCTGTCTTCGCGCAAGGCCTTCAATCCGGAGATATCATACGCGCCACGGAGGCGCCGAGGGCCATAGTCTCCATGTTGAGGCCGCAGTAACGGAGCTTCGAGCCGACTTGCCTCATTCGCTCTCTCGCTCGCTGTAAGGTGCTGCCAGGTAAGAAGACTTCGCCATACGAGCGGGAAGGCTATAAATAAAGCAGAGACCGGCTGGCTGTTCGTGTGAGTGAGTGAAGGGGAGACAAAGGGGAAGGCGCAGGCGCTCTGTCGGAGGCCGCCGACTGCTCTTGTTCTCACGGAGACTGCCCGGCATCTTCTCTCGAGTGAGCGAGGCCATGTGAGAAAACAGGCTCACGAACACCTTCGCTTCGTCCGGGCCCCTATCAGGGTGGTAGAGAGGACGCGAAGGGATAACAGACATCCTCCGCCTCTCCTCTCCAGCGGGAGGGGGAAATCCTTTGCAAATTCACAAAGTCCCTTTGAATAGGTTGCATGTGTCAGAAACACAATCCTGGGTCTTCGGCTCAAATGGTGAAAGTTTCATTCCGTGGACGGGGAAATGTGTTACAAAGTTACAAACAAAATTCCAGGGGGAAGAGCAGGTTCAACCAAGCTCAGCTCTCTGGCCTGTTGATACGCAAGAGTAATTAGGAGCGAAGTTGTAGCTGCTCCTAAGTTCACTTTATCCTGACTTTCTCTTTGTTTACTTAGCTGTTACACACACCTCTGTGTGCTGTCTGGAGGCCTTGATTTTTACATTGCTATCCTTATGAAAGTGTGGCCTCTCAAAATGGACTCTGTGCAAAGCCCTGAGTAGGAGAACGTTGGCATGAAATTTAAGCCATAGATTGGGATCTCGGGGGAGAAATACTCTGCTCATTGTTTTAAAATAAAGTCACACTTGCACTAGATCAATTTCAGTTGAGTATTGGGCATTTGCAAGATAATTTAGGAGGGGAAAGTACAGAAAATACTCTCAAATGCTGGGGTGTTGCAGTCTGTGCATTGTTCCCTTTTAAAGTGATAAACATGCTGTAAGGCCAAGGTGTCCAAAAAAGATTTGAGAGGGGGTGCTGTACTTAACTCTTCATCCTATAAAGGAGATGTATAATAAAGATAGCAGGAAACTTTCACTTTCTGTTTCCTGAAATACAAGAATTAAAAGCCTTGCTTTTCAACTTTTTCTGTAGTTTGGAGAATTGCTGAGAGCCAAACATAAGGGTGTTTTGAAGCAGGCAAGCGATTCCCTGACATGTTTCTTGTGACTCATATTTTATATTCGAAGAATTATATTTGTTGCAGCAAATGGGTTAGGCATGTTATGACAGTCCTGGACTTCACATATTTGTGGTTGTAGATGAAGATGCCAAGTGAGGAATGCTCTTTTAGTTAAGGTGAGTTGCAAAAATATGTTTCGGCCATTATAAGCCACATAGTTCTATTGCTTATAAAAATGCCACTTGTTGAGCTAGTAACTAGAACCTGTTGAGCTAATATCTTTGAACCATAATCTACATGAGTTCTAGAATTGTACAAAATGTCAAACCCATCCAATAAAAAATGCCACAGGTACAGCATTAAAAAATGCTGAAAATGGATATACTAACCCCTTTTACTCAATATTGTGACACAGGATGTCATATATTTCTTTCAAATTTTAGTAAAAATGACTGATATATTTTAATCAGACTTGTTGAGGTGTGCTTTCATTGGTTTGGTGAAGTTCTGAGCAGAAGTCCTAAGGTTGTCATGCCACATTATAGCCTATAACCACAACTGCTGGCAAAGTTAAGTTGTGCATGCTCAGTTGCATTTTGATGCTAGAATACTGCTAGTACTCAAATGTTTCCAAAGGGATTTGTAGAGAACATCTACGATATTGTGTTCAGCTATGGAATGTGCTCATGACATTGGGTTACACATTTCTGCACAGATTGGGATGCTAGGGTATGTGTGGGTGGGTGTGCATGACAGGGACTTTAACTTTTTGCTCCCCATGTTGTGGTCCTAATCTGTAGCAGGCCCTCCTGTGCCTCCAATTTACATTGCCAAAAGTGCATCCATTTGTAATGTAAATTGAGGGCATAGGGCAAGGGCTTAAAGCCCACTATCACCCACTCTAGGGTTCTGATCCGTATTTGGTTCCATGTGCTTCTTTTTGACTAAAAGGGAGGAAAGAGCTAGTTACATCTTTAAAGTAACATAGCTGAATCCTTGGAATTTGGGTGGGGATGGAATGGAACAAGTGGGGGAAGTAGAAGGATCAGAGCCTTACATGGCCCCTGATCTTTCTTTTCCATGTAATAGGCAAGGAAATGTGGAGATTGGAGCCCAAGTGCTGACTTCCTGAAGGCAGAAAGACAGTGTGATGGTCCCAATCTTTGTTGTTCTTTTCTGCAAGGATCATGCCTCACACTCTATGGTCATTAAGGTGGTTGTGAGGATCTGCTTATATCTAAGTTCCACATGCATGGAGGGGAAGCAGGAATGAGTCCACTGGTTTTGCTTCCCTTGCTGGCTGTTAATTTTGCACTCTACACATGAGGGTCGGCTGTCAGTAAAGGAGAGTCTCCTCTATCTGTGAAAACTCCCTGAGATTTTAGAATCCTGATGCTTGACATAAGTCAAGCTTGCCAAGCACAGGTATCGTGAGAGCATTCTGATAGTGGGGGAGGGGTAGCAGGGAACTGTCAACTGAGACAAGAGTGAGGAAATTTTGAGGGCTGTGGGAGTCATTCTGCCTGTTAGATAGATCACTGATGAAGTAAGGGAGGAAAAAGAAAAGGCTATGCTGGAATCCTGTGCAGGCTTACTCAGCTGTAAGCCTTTCTGAACATACAGGGACAGATCAATTCATTTATATATATCTACATAGTTAATGATTTGTGATTTATTTTTTTGTTTGTCTCTGTGTATGTGTTTTCATAACACAATGGTTATGTGACCACATGTGACTTCCATTGCATGCTGGCCTGATTTACATAATTACCCTCACCAGGTGCAGCTTCTCATGTCATCTGGAACCAGCAAGGGTGGCTTGTTGGGGTGGTTAAAGAACCACCCAGTACCCATGACAGGTTATAGGGTTGTGGGTGGTTTGTTAGTCACCCCAGCAAGCTACCCTGTCCCACACAGGTACCATAACCCACCATGTTTTAAATAAGCCATGGTGGACTGTGGTAATCATCTGAACCAGGTCAGTAAGGTCTAGATGCCTCATAAGACAAAAAACAGCATTTTTAAATCATTGAATTAATTATATTTCTTTGTGCCACAGGTTGTGCTCTTGTGGTTTGAAATTACCACAGCAGTGTGTTGTGGCTTGCTGAGTTGAATTATATGCTAGCACAAATGTCTTATTTTGTTTATTTATTTATTTTATGTATTACATTTCTATACCGCCCAATAGCCAAAGCTCTCTGCATGGTTCACAACAATTAAAACCAGAAAATACAACACAATAAAATATAACAGTTTAAAACTACAGTATAAAAGAAAAATAACCAAATGAAACCTAGAAGCAGTGCAAAGATTGAAAATACAGTAATATATTTAATGCAACAGAAGCTGAAAGAATAAAATGCCTTGGAAAATAAGGTCTTCACCTGATGCTGAAAAGACCACAATGTAGGCACTAGGCAAGCCTCTCCACTGATCTGGGCAGATCTTAGGATCTGGGCAATTATATGTGGGATGTTTTGATCCTTCAGGTAACCTGGCCCAAACCATTTAGGACTTAGGATATTAATACCAGCACTTTGAATTAGGCCTGGAAATGGACTGACAGCTAGTGCAGATGGAAATTGACTGATATAACATGTTCACATTGGCCAATTCCTATTAACAATCTTGTTTCCCTCTTTTAGACCAGCTGAACTTTCCAGACCATTTTCAAATGCAGCCCCACATATAATGCATTGCAATGAGAGGTTACCAAGGACAGATAATTGTAGCTAAGCAGATGAGGACATAGTTGATATATTAGTCTAAGGTAATGAAAAACACTCTGTGTCACCTATCCACCTGTGCCTTTAGTGCCAATACTGGATCCAAAAGCAACCCCAAACTATGAGCATTCCCAAGTTGGTGAACAGTAATCTCCCAGCACCACCTTCTGGAATCAGCCACCCAAGTAAGAGCGGAACTACTGCAACTCAGTGCCTTCAAGTCCCAACTCAAACAACCTATCCAGAAGGATATCATGGTCAATAGTATCAAAAGCCTCCAAGAGAATCAAAAGGGTTGCACTCCCCCTCTCCATCTCTGCATAAGGTCATCTCGTAGGATGATCAATGTTCCAAAAGCAGTCCTGAAGTCTGATTGAAAGGGGGCTAGATAATAAATGTCATTTGAGAGTACTCAAGATTGTCCAGCAACCATCTGCTCAAGACCTTGCCCATGCAGATGTTGGCTACTGGCCTATAGTTGTTAATATCAATCTGGTCCAGGTTAGGCTTTTTCAGGAGTGATCTAATTACCACCTCCTTTAAAGAGGCCAGTACCACCCCCTCAAGGAGGAATTCACAATTTTCTGGACCCAGACAGACTTCTGTTCTCTTTACTAGTGGAACTGTGGTGTCCAGGGTATGATGGATTTAAGATATTTTATCTTCAAAAGTGTTGCACAAACTTGTCTCTGGACGCTGGTTGACAGAGAAGATGCAAAAGAACTCCCTTTTTGTCACCATCACCACCCTAACCTGTGTTTGGTTAGATTCAGAACAATTTTTCTCCCACCTGCATTCAGCAGTCTTCCATTGTGCTTTATTGCCCTCAGCTCAGGTGTATACCAAGGAGCTGCCCATGTTCTGCTCAGAGGGAGAGGGCACTTGGATATGATCATGTCAACTGACTGAGTCATCTCTGCATTCCACAGAGTGGCCAGATCTTCAACAGGAGCACCAGCCATACCAGTAGGAAAGATCTCTCTGAGCCCTGTGAAATGAATTATATAAATGGCTTCCTGTGAATGCATGGAAAAGAGGAGGGAAAAGCCCTCTCTATCAAAGGTTTTGGCACCCCTTTGTAGTTGGCTAGAAACAGCTGGTGGGAGATACCCAATTGCTTCCTGAGGTGTAAATAAAAACTATTTTTTTCACATAATCCACAGTTAGGCTGTGCATTTTGTTATGGAAAACAAGGACAGTAAGGAAAGGAAAAGTGTGTAATTGAATTTTTAGGAAGTTTGTGTAGAAAGTGTGTGTCCTCCATTTTTTCATGCATAGTTAGGAAATGGGCCCATGCTCTTTTTTCAAGGTGCCAGCAATCCCTTTTCTTACGCCTGATAGCTGGTATTAGTTGCAGAGTAGTTTTTCGTAGGGGAAAGATGTGTGTATAACTGGTAGACCTGGTCCCTGCTTACTGGAAGCCTGGAATGCTGTAAAGTGATGCAGCGGCAGCCAGCACTGTCTTTATTTCCATGAATGCTTCTGAACCTCACATGGTGATTGGCCTTGGCTCCATGGCAGCCATTTTGTGAGAGCACCTATAGGGAATTTCCTTTTCCCACAGTTGCCACCACTTATGGGGTAACTATGGCAGTCCTACCTATGGGGTTTCTTACTTATAGTAAATGCTTATATTTCTGGGCGTAAGGACCTCCCTGCCACCATAAATCAGGGGTTCCATAAGCTGACCCTTCCATCTGCCGCCATTTCTGTTAGAATACTTTAAAACCTTCTAGTAGCTGGTATAAAAGATTTAGGTGTGAGATGGGCACCAACACTAGAGACAAGATAAACTATTAAACATGTCAATGTATTAAAGCTTATAAAGGATTATAGCCTCCAAATTGTGCGAGGTACTGGTTCCCCTCTATTTGGCACTGGTTAGGCCTCATCTTGAGTATTGTGTCCAGTTCTGGGCGCCACATTTCAAGAGGGATGCAGACAAGCTGGAGAGAGTTCGGAGGAGGGCAACAAGTATGATCAAGGGTCTGGAAACAAAGCCCTATGAGGATAGACTGAAAGAACTGGACATGCTTAGCGTGGAGAAGAGAAGACTGAGGGGAGACATCACTCTTCAAATACTTGAAAGGTTGTCACACAGAGGAGGGCCAGGATCTCTTCTCAATCATCCCAGAGTACAGGACACGGAATACTGGGCTCAAGTTACAGGAAACCAGATTCCGTCTGGACATCAGGAAAAACTTTCTGACTGTTAGAGCATTACGACAATGGAACCAATTACCTAGGGAGTTGGTGGGCTCTCCCACACTAGAGGCCTTCAAAAGGCAACTGGATGGCCATCTTTCAGGTATGCTTCAAGGTGGATTCCTGCATTGAGCAGGGGGTTGGACTTGATGGCCTTATAGGTCCCTTCCAACTCTACTATTCTATGATTCTAAATGGATATTTTATATATAAGGGAATACTAATATTTACTTTGGGGTTTTCAAAAGACTGCTTAGTGGCAATTCTTTAGGACTCAAGAGACACTATTGCTGTTACAAGCCTCTAAGGACTCTTAGGCCAAATTCCCTAAACCACCTCCCCAGCCAATATCCTTACATCCAGGTCCAGCTTCTGGGTACAGATTGCCTCTGACACTCACACTCCTCCCATTGTATAATAGACTGCTTGGTTGTATTATCTGCTTATATAGCCTTTTTCTGGCTCGACCTTAGGGCAGCGCCCTGGTATAACAGAGCCACCTGTTCTCTACTTCTGATCTTTACCAACCACCTAAGATTATCCCACAGAGAAAAAAATACCTATTTCCTTTCTCTTCAGTTTTCTCTTAGTCTTTATACACCACACACCAAACAGCAGACCTCTCTCACTCTCTACAGACTAACTCTGACAACCTGTAACTATCAACTGCCATATCTTAACTGTCATATATATACCAACTGCTCTTTTCCACCTAGCTACAATCCCCAGTCAATCAGTATTGAATTTACCTGATCCAGGCCCCATGTAACAATGTTCAAAATGATTCTCTCTCTCTTCCTTCTGAATGTCACTCAGCAACTACAGCACAGGCCTTCCACACAAAAAAAGGCCTCAAGCCTACTCAGTTACATTATTGCCTCATAGAGGCCACACGAAGTACACATTGCAGAACAACAATAGTTACATACAGACATTTCTTCACAGCACCCCTGACACTCAAAAATTTGAAATATGCCCACTTCACCCAAAATATTGAAGACCTCTGCTTTGGAGCTTATTTTCAGAGGGCTGCAAGTAATGCATAATTTCTAAGCCATGGAAAAAGCTTTTCCTTCCTCCCAACAGTAGAATAGAGATAATATTTTAAAAGAAAAATGAAATATATGTAAGATGAAATCAAGTCGAAACCTATTTTATTGCTTTAACAATACATAAAAGGCATAGTTTGTAATTTAGCATATAAAATTGTACTATTTGGCATATATATGAAATTTGCAGAACAATTCTTTGCAAGTTGGGAAGTAAGAGCCCCCTCCCCCCACTGTTTAGTGAATCTTACAAGGGCTGTGCAACCCCCCCCCCCCCCCGGATCTGGATCCGGGCGATCCAGATCAGGCGGAACTGGATCCAGGTCTCCGGAGATCTTCCTTTTCCCCATAGACTTGCAAGTCTATGGGGAAAAGGACTCACCACCCTCCCCCCCACTTTCCCGCCTCTCCCCACTCACCCGCCACTGTCCGCGCTGCCGTCTGCTGCCATCCGCTGCCATCCGCTGTACTGAGAACCAAGCTCGTGCGCAGCCGGCACCCAGGGACCTGGAAGGCCAATGGGCCTGGATCTCCAGATCGATCCAGAATGGGCCCAATCTGTTCCGGAATGATCTGGACCTCCCCGGACCAGGTTTGGAACCGGATCCAGGAGGTCCAGATCGGCCCAATCCACTCCAGATCCGGGATCCGGATCTGTTCACAGCCCTAAATCTTACTCTCAGGTTAGTGCATTTAAGATTGGAGCCTCGAAAGATAAATGCCTTGCTGCAATCCTATAATGCCTGCCTAGAAGTAAATCTTCAGTGGGACTTACTCCCATGTAAGTGTGTATAGAGTTCCAGCCTTAGTTTTATACAAGCAAAATGTGAATATACTTAATACTGGTGAGGGAGATGCATATTGCTGCACTCTGTTACCCAAGCACATGTATCTTAGTTTTTGCCACCTGAGAAGTGGTAGTGGTGGGACTTGAAAATAGAAACCACACATTGTTCAATTAACAAAAGGGAGTGTATTATTTGGGCTAAAATAGTCTTAACAGTGGCAGTATTAAGGATTAGAATATGCTTGCATGTTGAGTTAAACTAAGTAAACTATTGTCTTATAAACATTTCGTAACCAGTGTTTGTAAACAGACTGCCAATGATGCTGAATGGAGTAACATGCTCCAAAGAACAGGCTTTGGTCAGAATATTCACTGTTGCATTTTGCATCAGAGGCTTTCAAAGGCAGCCCCATTTAAAGTACATTACACTACTCCAGCCATAACATATAGAGAGCTTGCATGACCATAATAACCAGATTTGCCTTCTGCAGGAATGGGCATAGTTGGTCCACAAATGCTATCCTGGTCATAGCTACTCCAAGGCAATCTAGGAGCAAAGCTAGGTTCAGGAGCACTCTCAAATCATATATCTTTTTTTCCAAGGGGAGTGCAACCAATCCAAATTGGAGCCATCCTTATCCCTGGATCAGCAGTCCCACTAACCAAGTTCGCTTCTGTCTTGTCTGGATTGAGTTTCAGCTTGCTGAACCACATCCACTTCAGATCTCAGGCACCAATTCGGGACCTCCATGACTTCCTTCCACAATTTGTCCTTCATATCATTGCCTAGAAAAGCCAAGTGCACCATGGTGATCCTACAGGTGGAATGGTGAGAGAAAGAGTAATACTCATACTAAAATCTCTGTCCCAGTTTGCAGCTTCTCATGCATAGTCATGAGGTAATGACACCATGCGCATGAATCTCCACGTCCACCTGTTAAATAAAGGATTAGAGCAAGATTTGGAGGAAGGGTTTGAAAAGGTAGAATAAATTTGTCCCCAAACTGAAAACGTTTAGAATCACTGTTTCAGCTGAAGTTGGTGTTAGGAGGAAACAATTTTATATTGTCTCCTTAGATCATCCTTCCCAACCTTGCTCCCTCCAGTTGTGAGGAACTACAACCTCAATGGCCATTGTGGCTGGACATGGTAGTTGTAGTTCAACACATCTGGAGGGCACCAGTTTAGACTCCTGTGCTAATTTTCTTAAATAGAGAAGAAACATTTTTCTATTGCACTTATGAATATTCATACATTTAGGAAAACTGGAGTGATACTATCCCCTACTCCCATGTATTGTAAAATCGTAGTAAAATGTAGAAAAGCTAAAATGATTTCATGTTGCATATAACTTTGTGTAATTTATATCCTTGTTATTCAAAGTGCTTAAAGGACAATGCTACTCTCACACTGCCGCCCTTCATCTGTGGAATGATGTGCCGGTTGAAATGTGCCTTCTGACATCTTTGAATGCCTTTAAGCAGGCAATAAAGACTCTATTAGTCTTGCAGGCCTTCCCTTTTTAGAATCATAATGCTGACCATTATATATTGTTTTTATGTTGTATGGTTTTATTGATTGTTTTATCTTTTTAAATTGATTTTTAACATTTTTACGCTACCTATGGTATTTTATTGTTTTTGTCTTTTAAATTGTTTTAACTTTGTATGCTGCCTAGGGTATTTTGTAGATAGACAGGGTATAATTGAATAAATATTACTAATAACAATTGTATATTTTAAATACAAAGGACTGCTGATGTGGAAATGTCTTGGAATTTTACTACAATAACTAGTAATCATTATAATCTGGAATAAGATTGGTCTTGCAGAGTTTAATATGTGAAGTTAGCCTATCTGACTTGTTAGGAATTTAACCACTGATGTCAATGTTTTTCAGGTTGTGTTTCTTAAGCAGAAATGAAGAATAAAAAGCAATATATACAAAATGCTGATGATGAAAAACATGAAGACACAGAAGGTAGCTAATATATAAATATTGTCATGTTTATATAATAAAGTACAAAGTAGAGCTACCTCAAAATAGTTCTAGATCCAGCTCTTGGAATTGTTCTATCCTTTATTTGTCATAAGAAAAACTGAAGTTTCTTTCAGGACTTCTGTTTTTAGTTAATTAGAAATTGTGCCCACATGTCATACTCAGTTATGAAGGTACTATAAGGCAACAACTTTGTAAGAGATCCTCTGTTATTTCTTAGCATTATTACTCATGCTAAACTAGGTTGTTAAATAGATGAGGCATATCCACTTCATCTATTGCCCTGAGATAACTATTTTCTTTTACCTCTGATTTGTTTCGAACCCCTGACATAATAAGATGCTCTTGTCTCTATCCTCGGAGGGAATTATTGTGTAAATAAATAGTGTTATCTCTTCATGGAAAAGGTTATGGAGAAGGTGTACATTCTGGAGATGCACTGAATATCCAAAACTGTGTATAAAGGGGGTGTTCCTGAAACATCTTGGAATTTCACATTTAGATGAGTAGTGTCATCTCAGAATAGCAACTTCGGAATTCTTGATAGTATTAGCGACTGCCAAGTGTGGAATGTTTTGTATACGTATATAAGCTAGCTAGAAAATATAGTGCCCATTTTGTAAACATGTTCACTCTAATTGTCTGGGTTTTAATAGAATTTTGAGAAATACTTTGAGTTCAACTTTGTGTTTATTTTTGCTAAATCTTATGAATAAACCTGAAATGTTTTCTTTTAATCATAGCTCATCATCAGTGCAATAATATTCCTAACTACATGCAAAGATAAAATAATACTTGAATAAAATTACATCTTATTTTAAAAGCCTGTAAAATAAATTAAATTGAGTATGTTTAACTTTGTCTCACAATAATTTGTATTTAATCTGTGGAATTAATTGAAGTGAATGTTGTTGTGGTTTCATAATAATTTTTGACTGGATTCAGTAACTTTATTGTGAATAAGTCTGTTGAGCACTATCAATGGTAGGTCAGAATAGGTTTCATCTGACTGCCAGATGCTGAAACTACACCAGTAGTAGATACCATAGACCTATCCTGATTATGAACTTCAGATGGGTAGTTGTTTCCATATTCTGTACCCCAATTTAGCATGAAGCATTTTTTTTTGCATTTAATCTATTGTATTCTTATTTAGTGAGACTTAATAGGTATAACTGGATTGCAGACTAGGCTCAACATATTGAATTGAATGTCTTAGAATCCTGACTTGTTTTACAGATCATTAAGGATTTGCAAGTTTAAACAAAATTGTATCCCAAAATGATGTGAAATGCTGAAAATTACTACATCAAACCACTTATAGCTTCTGCACTTTATAACAGGTGAAGAGAGTGAAGAAAACTGTTCCTGTTCTTCTAGCATTTTATCTGATGAAGATGACAGGTGTCCAATCTGTCTTAACTGTCTGGCAGAGCAGGAAGTTGGTTTTCCTGAAAACTGCAGTCATATCTTCTGCATGACCTGCATCCTTAAATGGGCTGAAGTAAGTTAAAAAGCAGCTTTAACTTTTAAAAATTGTTTTAGTGGGTAGTGTAATGTGTTTACATTACCATGGCTGGCATCCAAAGAACAATGCAGCTAGCTTCCCATGCCTTTTGTAGGTTTGGGGGGTTGTATTTCCTGAACACAAGACCTTCATACCTCATGGCAAACTGCTTCCAAAAACTGATGGGACTTTCAAAAGCAGCATAATATGGACAGAGCTCTGATATTCAAATGGAGGGGGGAATCAATTGGACATGCCTAAAGGTTTGTGTGTGAGGAGGGGGGGGGGGGTCCTGGCACAAATGTAAAGCTTTCAAATTTTAGAAGAGTAATTATATCACTGTTAAAAATACTCTTTGTCCATTCTTTCTGCTGTAGTATTTGGTTATAAAGGGTGAATCCATTTGTCTTCATGCATTCTGGAAGGCAGAGGTGGGGAATGTGTGCTCCTCCAGATGATGTTAAACTGCAACTCCCATCATCCCTCACAATTGGCTATGCTGGCGTGGTTGCAATCCACCAGCGTCTGCAGGGTTGCATGTTCCCCACCCCTGCTGTAAGGCATTATAGTACCTCTGATCCTGATTCCTTTCTGCTGTTGATTTCCAGAGAAGTCTGTTCTACAGTGATCCTTGGCCCTGGCATGTCTGCTTGCAACTTTGTAACATTTTGTTATTGCACTGGCAGTGCACTTTTCTTTGCAAATCCAGCCAGGCTTATGCTGTAAAACACTAATGTTGCTTTCAGCATCGTATATATTGTGATAAACAACTCAGATAACATAGAGCGCTAGAGAACTTCATATGGTTATTTAGTCCAATCCTTATGGTTAGCAGTATTGTAATAGATGCTTAACCAGCCTCTTGAATACCTCTAGTAACCGTACCAATTTTTCCAGGCAACTTATTTTGTTGCTTAGATGTATTTAATTACTGTAAAACCTATAGTTTAAACTCATTCACTTGTCCTTACTCTTCTGAGCAGTTAGAAATAGCTCTCTGTGTTAATGCCATCACATCAAATAATTTAAGATTGTTATCTTGGGTTTCTGTGGTCATGATTTGCCCCTTCTCTCTTAAAGGCATGTGCAAATAGATTGCAGGGGTCGAGAAACAGTGCCACAAGCAACTTTCATGTCTACCAGCATAGTATCAATTTGGCTAAAATTTATCTGCAGTTTGCATTTGGTTACTCTGCAGGATGGCTGGAAGCAAGTTGCAGCTTGAGAAGAGGGGTCAACACTGGGGAGGGATAACTCCAAAATAGTATGCTTGTATGCCTCATAACGCTTATCAGGCTAGCTGATTGCCAGGACCTGGAAAAGGTGTTGCAGGTTGGTTGTGTAAGGGTTTACTGCTATGCAGCAGTCTCTGTTTTCCCCCCTTTACCATGGACAAGGTCTGCATTATGACTGCAGTAAGGGCAGCATGGCTTCCCCTATGAGCTATGACATGCGTGAGACCAAGATGGAATTGCACAATTGCACCAGGCCAGTCATTTCACATATTGTGCACTTTTCTAGCTTGTTGATTTCATCATGTTCTATACCAGACTTCCCTGCCTCCTTCCTATGGCAGTCCCTCTAGCAAAAGGTATTTCTGCCTGATTTTCGAGCGCTCCTGACCCATAGCATGTTCAAGAGCCTGGAATAGCTGCTATGGGAAGGAGTTGGTGGGGTAGTCTTCTTCTGCCAGGCTAGTTGCATACATCTAAATCTGGATCCAGCCCTATGTTTATAAAAAAGAGAAGCAATGATAGAAAGGCGATCCTATTGTGCAAGTTCAGTATTCACGGTGTTCAGATGCATACAGCTTCCCCTTTCATTCATAGTTGTCTCCATTCAACTTCAGTTAGGACTGTCAATAGATTAAAGCATTTTCCGTTGTTCACTTATCTGTCTTAATGAATTTGGGTTGGTTTGAAATTTAAAGTTTTATATTACTGAAACTTTAATATAGGTGCTTTATCAGTGTATGAGAGAGACTTTGAAATGTAACAATCAAACTACCACTCTTGGCTAGGAGGAAGGGCTATCTTAATATTTCTGAAATAGCCTTAACAATGAGCAAGTGTGCTGTTGAATTTATAACCTCACAGATTAAATATTGCCCTCACTGATTAATGAGTTAATACTAAAGTTGATTTACCAATTAAACCAATTTGAATCTGGAGCCCTAATTTAACTGCAAGCAATGGATCCCAGAGGTACAGGTTTGCTTGAATCTCTTGGTCCATAACATTGACAGATAATACATATGCTATGTATTTAAAAGCAATTTTAAGATTTATTATGAAATATTGAAGACTAAACAAAACCTCCTTTCAGACCAGAGCTTCATGTCCAGTTGACCGCAAACAGTTCCAAGCTGTATATAAACTGAATGCATTGGAAGAATGCATAAAGGTAAGTTTCAAGCTTTATTTAATTCAGTTTTATTTAGTTTTACAATGTTCCTTCCAGTAACAATTTTCAGTTATGGAAAGAGGTGTACAACTTTCAAATAGAGTTTTAGCTAAAGTCTCGTCTGCTTTTTCTTGATAATTTTTTGACATTTTGTTCATAGTGTTTGTAAAAAGCTTGACTTCCTTGAACAGTACTCATGGTGGATTGCATATATGGTGACACTAATCATGAAAGCAGAGTATTCTGCTGCTTCTTTCCCCAGATCTATTTCACATGAGTCATTAAGTTTGTGCAACAAAACAGCTTTTATTTATTTATTATTTTGTTTTGCATATTCTAGTTTTTCCTTATCAAAGGCCAGAGAATGATTTCATTTCCCCCCCTCCCTGAAAGAAAGGAACTATGTTGCTGCAACTAGCAGTTGCCCTTGGACTGCAGAGCCAAAAGGAAGCATAATCTAGCCTCAACCAGAGGACTAAGCTCTGCTGAGCTGAGATAATTAACTATTTCATCTGTTACATTTGTTAGGCATTTTGGGTGCTAGTGCAAGAAGAAAAGCAGGATATAAATATTTCAAATAAAAAAAGTCTAGTGTTGTTAACTTCTCCAAATTGCTTAATATTTTTTTAAACTTAAACAATATAGATCCTATTCTGCTATAAATGTTGTTCAACATATTTGTTTACTGATAGAATTCCTGAAGTACAATTTTCTCATTTGGTTTGTTCCATCACTTCTTTGTATTAGCTTCCTGTATCTTTCAGGACATTTTCCATATGTTAAAGATTTCTTCATTCTTATTGTGGCATTAGCATGTTCCTGCCTGCAATATTTACGTATACCAACTTTCTTCCCTCAGTGGCTTCACTATAATGATACCACATCAGGTCCCCCTCCCAGACATCATGACTACTTTAAAAGTGGCTTCCAACTTCCCCAACTCAAGAAAAGAAGTGGAAAGTGTGATTACTAAAAGTGAAACAAAATTAATCACAGTTGTAGTTTTAAAGGTTTTGCTTTCACTTCTAGTTTGAGATGAAATAAGTATTCTAGCTTTGTTTCTGATTTTACGTCATCAGGTGAAGTCATATCTTGATTTTTTATTTAAATTATTATGTCTATTAGCTGTTTTATTTTAACTTTCCACGTGATTTGGGGGGAATCCCCCCTTACCTCAGTCCCCCTCTCATGCTGTAGCCAGCCCCATTCAGGAGAGCTCCTGTACCTTCTGTGTAAGATTTGAGGGGAGGGCTTGTGTGCTGCTTGGCAAAGGAGAGGGAATTTAGCTTCTAGGAACTCCCTTTTATGAGCGTGAGGATGGCTGTTGTCCAGCAGTTATTACTTTGAAACCGCTAAGTTTGCCTAACATTTTAATGGCATCAATTGTTGTTAATGATATTTATGAAAAAATGAATTTTAGAAATGGATACATTATTTGTTTATTTTATTTTATTTCATTTCTATACAGTCCAATAGCCAAATCTCTCTGGGTGTTTCACAAAAATGAAAACTATAATATACACCATAAAATATAATATAGAAGCTTCAGACCATAATATAAAAGTACAATTTCCACAGACAAATCAAGCCTCAGAAAATGTTCTGCCCCATATCACTAAGTAGAAGTATTTAAGCAGAGTCTAGATGATCATATACCAGGGATGCTGAAGTTACAAGACTGCTGACTTGAGCAGGAGGTTTGAACTAGATGACTCCTGATTCTTTCCAACTCTAAAATTCTGTGATTTAATTATATCTTCAGATTAGAAACAAACAGCTTTTAGATGTTGAAAGGTCTGAATAAATATATAGTAACTAAGGGAGCAATCCTATGCAAGTTTAGACAGAAAAAAATCCTGCACAGCTGGCTGAGGCATGGTGGGAGTTGTAGGATATTTCTATAAACATGCATTTAGATTGTGCGCTAAGGCAGTCTGAGTATAGTCAGGTGTTGTTTTTTTACTTCACTGGAGTTTTTTAAAATATGCTATCGGATTTTTAAAAATACCAAAAGCAGACAATCAGTTGTTTATCTGCAGTAATATCCCTCTAGATGTTTTCCTTTCAATCAGATGTTTGCTTAATACAATTTTGTTCTGGTTTTTTACAAACAACATATGCAGGGAAATAAGAGTAAATTGAACTATTTCAAATATATGCCACAAATCCTGCAGTATGTCCCACATTAACTGCCAAAAAAACACCCCATAGAATAACCATGAAAATTTTGAACATAAGAAGAGCCAGACATTCTGTTCACACAGTGGCCAACCAGCTATCGACTAGGAACCCACAAGTAGGGCATGGTTGCAACAGCACCCTCCTCACTGCCATGTTCCCCAGCAACTGGTGTATATAGGCTTACTGCCTCAGATACTGGAGGTTGCAGGTAGCTAGGACTAGTAGCCATTGATAACCTTCTCCTCCAGGAATTTATCCTACCCCCTTTTAAAGCTATCCAAATTGGTGGCCATCACTACATCTTGTGGTGGTGAATTCCATAGTTTAACTATGAGCTGTGTAAAGAAGTCCTTCCTTTTATTTGTCCTGAATCACCCTCAAATCAGCGTCATGGGATGATCCCGCATTCTAGTATTATGGGAGAGGGAGAAAAATGTTTCCCTATCCACATTCTCCACACCATACATAATTTTGTACACTTCTGTCATGTCTCCCCAGCTGTTGTAACCTTCCCTCATAGGGGAGATGCTCAGCCCTTTGATCATTTTAGTTGCCCTTTGGCATACTCTGGCTGCAATTAAATTGTAGCACTATATCTTTCTTACTTTTCACTTAAAAATAGGAAATTTCTTCAGGTGCGTGTTATGCTGATGTAGTGTAAGAAGTGGTGATGGAAATGTTAATAATTTCATCTACTTTGCCCCGTTACTATTTTAATTCCAATAGGTCCAATCGGGGTTGAATATTCAAAATGGCCACAGAACATGCCCAGCACACATGGTTACCATTATGTGTGTACCGGGTTTCTGTGTGTGTGTTGTTGTTGTTGTTGTTGTTGTGTAGAACAGCTCTTCCCAAACTGGTGCCCCCTGATGGTGATGAGAGTTGTAGACCAACATGTCTGGAGAACACCATGTTGGGAAAACTAAGCTAAAGCTAACTTCTGGTATTTTATTGTGATTTGCATAGCAAATGTTGTTTTCTATTAACTGCAGAGATCTTGGGCAAAGGGAGGGATTGCTCTGTCTGCAGGCTTTGTAGAAGGTAGAATCAGTGTGATGCTGTACTGCTTATTCAGACTTAAACAAGACCTTATCTTCAGTCCTGAATCCTCTGTCGCGCAGAAAAGTCAGGGGTGGGGTGAGGAAGGGACAGTATGTTGGCCTTCTCATGTCATGCTTAACCATGGTTCTGTGCAACATGAATGAGCAAGGATGAGGCACAGTGAGGTTCTGGTTCGTGCATTCCTCCTTTCTGCCATTCTCCTACATGGCTCAAATGAGGAGTAGGGACTTTCACTTTCATTTAACCACAGCTTGCCCTGCCATTTTTATTTTTATTTAACTGCAGGTTGTTGCAGTGACAAACTGGTTAACATTAGCTATGGCTAGTTTCAGTGAGCCATTGTTAAACTATAGTTATTGAAGTTGGCCTGTTTTAAATGAACCATAATTTGTATTAATCACAACTCTGGATCCAGTTGACATGACAAGCTGTTATTAAATAGAAGCAAAATCTTCCGAGCTGATCTTCCAGATTGTGTGGGAAAGGGGAAGAAAGGGAGGAAGAGCGCAAACCCAAGGCTTACTGCCTTTCGTTTAGAACATACTAAATGATTGATTAGCATGACATATGAACCAGATTAATCCTTTTTTTCTTTTTCACTTCACCCTGCTCTCCCTTTAGTTGCTTTTCCCTTCTTTGAAACATGGTACAAAGTAAGAATAGACACCCTCCCCCATTCCTCTGCATGTACAAATAATGTCTAGCTAGTAAACCAAGCCTAAATGTGTGGATCCATTGTTCTGTGCTATTAACAGTCTTAAAGAATATGAATAAAACTCAAGGATAGAAAGATAAAGGCATGAAGATTACTTTTTATTTTAGTGGGACACAGTACCAATTCTGTGACTGAAATAATAATATTTAGGTTCCAGGCAATGCTTTAACCCTGCATTAACATTTGGGCAGATCCAGTTGGTCCCCTGTATACACTGTTGGGTGCATGCAACTGAAGTGCTATTTTCAGGAGGGCTGCTGACAGGAAAGGGAGGCTGGTGAAGCTGTATAGCAGCACAAAAAGTGGTAAAGATGTCAAGGGCACCTGGATTGGGTCCCTGACTTTCTTTACATTTTCCAAAATTTATCTTGACTTCAAGATGATAAATTAGGAAAACATGAGAACTTGGTAGTAAATATTTAGAATGTCCATATGATGCAGACCTCATCAATTGTATAGTATCTTATAACTATAGATGTGTAGAAAATTTGAAACTCAAGGCCTTTTCTGATTCCACCAAGTAGACAGTGTCCACAAAAACTTACGCCAGAATTAATTTGTTAGTCTTTAAGGTACCATCATGCTCTTTGTTTGATTTGGCTTTGCCCATTCTCCTTGAATGATTACATGTTTTCACATTGACAGAGTTCCTTTATAACAACATGGAGTAATGCTATGAATCTGCAGTGGCATTTGTATATCATGTTTTAAGCAAGTGAATGAGCTTTTATGTCCACCTTGTAACTTAATTCTAGACCATGAATATTAAAGCAAGTGATTGGGAAAACTGCTGTACTAATTATGACATTAATATTCCTTGCATTCGTTGCAGGTTCAGATAAAGCAACAAATAAGCAAAACAGATGACCTGCATAGCTGTAGTGAGGGCAAGTACTGCCCTATGAAAATGAAAAACTGGACAAGGTTAGTAATGCATGATATAAAATGTGTTTACAATATTTAAAGAGTTCACTTTCAGGTTTGAAATATCGTCAAGCTTTTAACCTGCTTTTGCACATAGGATTGAAATGGGGAAGGTATTTTATTCTGCCAATTTGTTATGCTAAACGATTCCTTTACTCTTGATGTCATATCTACTTCCTTGCATTGAACAGATATGTCTTGTAATACAATACCTTTGGTTGAGAATTCTATAGCTTCCTACTGGAGCACTCTTCCTGTTCTGTGGAGACAAAGATCAGGAAAGGGTCACTATATATTCTTCAAATGCCTAGAGTACCCTAGATGCGTGGGGGGTTGTTGTTTTGGGGGTTTCTTTTTTAAGATTCTGAATTTTAAAGCACTTTGGGAATGCAATCCTACTTGGAATGCAATTTGTCTACTCAGAAATTAAGCCCACTGAATTCAATGGGACCTTCTCTTAGTAAAATAGGATTGCAGCCTAAAGCTCTTAAGAGGTTTCTTAATGGGGCCCAAGATCTATTATTAGTACACACAAAATTATTTCATTGTAAGTGACTGATTTGTGTGTGTTTGCAGAAAAAAGGAAAATGCAGACAGAAGAGCTTCACCAGCAAACTCATGTAAAGGCTGGAACCAAAAACACAGTAAGTTGGCATTTTCTGTCATGGTCTTGCCCTCCCTTTGACATTTTAAAAATTCATATTGCTTGTGCTTCGAATGCACTTGGTATTTACTATACGCTATGCTGTCAACATAACTATCTTAGCAGATTTCAGCAAAGCAAGGCCTTCTGAAGTTTCAGTATGTTAGGAGAGATGGGAAATATAGGCTCTGATCCGGGGAGCTGCTAGAGTTCTGATGCTCACAGAGATCTTCTGTGTGCCTGTATACACTTTGTCCGGTATTTCATGCTTGGCTGCACCTCTGCATGCACACTACTGTCACATACTTTGAAGTGAGTAGGCAAACACTTTTACACACAGTTTTTGCTCATGCATGTATAGACACATGGAATAAGATTTGTATCTGAACTTCCTAAAATATATCAAATCTAAGTCTTTGATTCAAAGAGCCTCTCAGGATGTGCACATCTCTGTATATTTTCTTTCTTGCTTACAACACCATCACAAATGACCCCAGAATTTTGAGTAACAGCTTTTGTGGTGCAGAGGACTCTTCTCAGGAGACTTCCTATGTGCATAGAAATGCGACATGTAGACTTCTGGATCCTGTCCCAAATCCTTAGCTGTTCTCATGAAACTATCTGGAAAAACTAAGTCATTTCTCCCTACTGCTGCCATCCCCTGGTCCAGACACTGGAGTGCTCAGATATGTATCAAGTGACAAATTCTAGGTTAATAGCCAATATATTTTGACAAAAACAGTCCAGTGGCACTGCTTAATTCCAGCATGACCTTATGTTAAGAGTGTCATCAGATTTGTTTAGCTTGGGAAAAAACCCATGGGGTAGGGGACATGATAGAGATATATGAAATGAAGTATAGTATGGAAGAAGTTGATAGGCAGTAGATTTTTCTCTCTCATATATATATATATATATATATATATGAATCTGGAATCATCCTTTGAAACTGAAGGGTGGGAAATTCAGGTCAGACAAAAGGAGGTACATCTTCCCACAATGCACAATCAGGAATTCATTAGCACAAGATGTAGTTATGTCCTCCAACTTGGACAGCTTAAAAAGGGATTAGGTAAATTTATGGAGAATAAGATTATCAATGGCTAGTAATCATGAAGGCTATATGTTACATCCAGTATCAGAGGCAATATGCCACAATGGCAGTTGCAGGGTAACACGAGAGTGCTATTGCGCTCATATCCTGTTTTGTGGCTTCCCATAGGCATCTAGTTGGCCACTGTGGGAACAGAGTGCTAGGCTAGATGGTCTCTGGTCTGATCCAGGAGGTTAAAAATATAACAGCCAACTTGGCCAACCACATGCCTGCAGGAAACCCACAAGCAGGACTTGAGTGCAATGGCACTCTCATGTTACCCTGCAACTGGCATTGTGGCATAGGGCTTCAGCAAGGAGTGTGGTGAGTAGATGAAAGCCTCTGAGGGGACAGAGGTAGTTGTATCGTTTGCTGAACTTCACTGTGTTGTGAATGTATATAGATTAAGCATCAAACAAATATTTTATATGCCCTACTGGTTAACCTGGATATATTCTAGTAATTTTCAGCTCTTTTCCTAGTGATTGATCTGGTTTGCATGTAACTACAGCCCATGGATTCAAAAACCCATGGGCTATCAGGAACAAGTGGGAGAGAGCGGGAGCGCTGCCTCCCATGAGCCCGCAGCTTCTGCTTTTAATCAACATCCTATGATCAGATGGTCATACGTTGAGCATGGCATATGAACCTAGAGTGCTGGGTTGTTTAGGAGGTAAACAGCCCAGCAGTTAACCCAACAACAAACCATGGGTATTTCTTCCTAAGTTGTATGTTTTTCTGCTTGAGCTTTTGCAGTAATAAAATATTTTCAAAATAAGTTTGTTTAAATTAGTTTAAATTGCTAACTAATAGTTTTACTTCTTAAAAGCATAAGATTAAAATGAGATTTTGCATTTTTATCATTATGAAGATTCTTCAAATGAGGAAGAAAATAAAAATTCTGTGAAGAAAAACAAGGTTTGTTCAATTATTTTATCTTTAAAAATAGTAAAACTTTCTAGTAATTTTCATTTAGAACATGGTAGTTTTAAAATGTGTTTAGGCTTCTGTGGATTTGTTTCTCTTAATTAATTTCAGTATTTAGCTTAATTTTAAACTAGCCTTTGCAAATTTATCCTGTGGTTCTTCTGAGTTAGCTACCAAATGTCTGTTATTAGTTCATAGAATCTGGAGCATTCTAAAGAACAAGTTTTTTATTATTTTTTCTTCAAATAAAGGTGCTCCTTTTGTGTGTGTATGTGTGTGTGTGTGTGTGTTTATATAAAAGCAAACTTTGTGGATAAAAGCAAACTGATGTGGCATGGAACAATTTTCGCTATATTTTTGTAGGGCTATGTCTGAGTAGGACTAACGTTGGATACAACCCATAGTGGTTATGTTGCATTATGCAAGTATTTTGGGCAACAGTTGTGTTAATGAATGACAAAATATGACTTGCTATGACATCCTAAAGCTGTATTCATTTGATTTTTAAATCAGCTTTTTCTAAAAGTGCATTATTAACTGAATTGATAATGGCTACAAATGTTGAGGTGGTTATAAATTGGAAATGTTCAAAGTTTCCTTCATACAGAGAATGGATCATTAATGTTCAGCATATATAACAATTATTTAAATAGAGTGAGACTGAATCTAAGAAATGGAGGCAACATAATGAAAGCTTGTTAGCACTTGGCATTCTGAATACTGGAAGCAGAAGTGCATTTTGATACTGGGGTGTGTAATTGTTTTTCAGTATTGTCAAAATACTTGCAATGTTTCTTTTTAATTATATGTTTTGTTGCTGTGTCTTAAACTGAATTTTTTAAAGCTTAGTTTACTTCCGCAAACTAGATAATCAATAATAATATAGGAACAGTGTCCATCTACCCAGTATGTATATTCCAGGGTCTGAGACTGAGATTTTTCCCATCACCTGATTTAGTTATTTTTACTGGAGATTGAACTTTGGACCTCTGTATGCAAAGCATGTGCTTTACCACTGAGCTATGGTCTTTGCCTGCCTCCCTTCCCTCCCAGTTTGTAGACCTAGCAATGAAAGTAAGTCCCAAGATACTTGAACATAATGTGTGAAATACGTTGTACAAATATGAAAGTCTGTTCTCCGTGTCTATGACTGGAAAACAAAGAAACCAAGTTTTCATCTAATATTCTTATATCTTGGAAAGTTTCCTCTTTTGTTTTGTGGATGTAGATTTATAGTGTTGTGAATGTAAACCTTTATTTTATAGCCCAGAAGACAGACCTGCTCAAACAGATTCTTCAGAAGTAACTTCTGTGATAGATTTTCTTCTAATAGTAGTTTCCCTGGAGAATCTCCTAATTATCAAAATGAGTGGTTAGTACGAATCTATTGTTTACAATGACTGTTGTAATATTGTAGTTCTGTAAATGTTAGTATGACTCCCTCAGGTTTCTGGAGAAATGGTAAAGGACAGCCTTTCCCAACCTGGTGCCCTTCTGAAATGTTGGGCTACAACTTCCAGCACATATACCCAGACAGCTGGCTTGGGGATGCTGGATATTGTATTCCCAAAAATTGGAAGTATACTAGGTTGGGGAAGACTCCAGTATTGATCTATTGTAACAAAAACAGAACTTTGCAAGTGGATCCTAATCTGCACCTATATCTTTGGAAATACTCTTAAACGCTGAATTTGGAAATACCATGGCTTTTATATTTGTTCTTTTAAAGCACTTACTTGTGTAGCATAGCATATTATTGGTGTGTGACATGAGTGTCAGAAATTGTCTAGTACAAATTTCACTTCTCGTATGAACTCTTTAGGTGGCCTAAGCAAGCCAGGAGCTGTGTTCAGACATAATGGCTCATGGATTACCCTCTGCCACTTCAATCCATTTCAGATTAATTGTAGCACGCTCTGTCGTCTAGGCAAACTGTGCTATACCACAAGGGAGAATAAGTTACACATTCATATTCTAGACGAACTAATAAGAAATTGATAGATTTGGGTCACCATGACACACAGGTAAAACTCAAGAACTCCTCAGCAAGAAGCATAATTCCTTTATAACCTTGTATATCATTTTAGAAGAACACATAACAGAGGAGGAGGGGGTGAGCACCAAGCTCACTGCAGAACATTGTTGTTGTTGTTATTATTAATTACATAACCTTTTATATCATTTTAGAAGAACAGATAACAGAGGGAGTGAGCGCCAAGCTCACTGCAGATTATTGTCATTATTGTCATTATTATTATTTACATTTATATACCACCCCATAGCCAAAGCTCTCTGGGCGGTTTACAAACATTAAAAACATTGAACATTTAAAAACCAATATACATTTTTTTAAAACCATAAAAAGATAAAAACAAAATATGGTTGAGCGGTGCGTCTGGATGAGGCTAGTATCTCTGCTGTTATATGAGGACTAATACTAGTTCACCATACAGGACTATTGAGAGTTACTTAGAACATACTATTAAGCGCTCTGAATGGTGATTATTCTTTCATCCTGAAAAGCGAACGTTGTTGAATTGTCATTTTTGTTTCAGCCTGTTAAAATGTGCACATAAAATTAGGATCTTAAAATTATATTCAAACATGTTTAAAAATTATATTCCAGTATAGAGATCAGCAAAATTGACACCGTTATTGAACACAAGAGAAGAGAATTGGAGCTGTCATGTTCTGCACTAGCTAGAGTGGCAAGGTAAAACAACCAACTGATTAAGAATCTTTTAAAATAATGTCATAACAAATGTATAGTGAATCTATGCTATGTAGTCACAATAATAAATATTTTAAATGAACCTGTTCCACAGGCTTGTATTGTTCTTAATTAATTTTGATTTATGTATGACTGTGCATGAAATAAAATACACTAAAATGCACTTTGCTCTATAATAGTATCTAATATTTTGGCCATGTTCGCATGTCATGCTATACCATGGTTTAATGCAACATCCACAACCAGGAAAGAGCTGCAGCAAGCTTTGGACTTGCATGCTTATCCATCCCCTCTCTTTTGTGGTTAACTAGGCTGACCATCTGAAAAGGAGGACAGGCTCCTGTAACTTTAACTGTTGTAGAGAAAAGGGAATTTCAGCCAGTGTCATTTGTAGGCAATTAGTTCCTGGTGAAATTCCCTCTTCATCACAACTGTTAAAGTTGCAGGGGCCCTGCCTTCTTTTGTATATGGTCACTCTAGTATAGTGCCTGCAACTTTAACTGTTGTGATGAAGAGGGAATTTCACCAGGAACTAATTGCATACAAATGACACTGGCTGAAATTCCCTTTTCTCTACAACTGTTAAAGTTACAGGAGCCCTGTCCTCCTTTTCAGATGGTCAGCCTAGGTTAACACTAACGATAGTTAATTTCAAACAAGCCAAGTTCAACCCATGGCGCTGGATCCAATGTTAGTTTGCCTTAAGTCCTAATGAATCTACTCTTAAGTAGGACTGATATTGGATACAACCTATAGTTTCTGAAACTGGCTTGTTGAAGCTAACTGTAGTAAGTTATAACCATCAGTCTGGGTCCAAACAATATAGAAACTGGTTTACTAAAAGTGAATGTTTTCAAACTACTTAGTTGCATGGGAGGAGGAGTGGGGGTGGGATGCACACAAGCCAAAGGCTCACTAGGACAAACCGTGGTTTACCATGATGTACAGTTGTGGCCATTAAGTAAATATAACCTTGATTGGGACATTTTAATAGATTTTTGTTTTATCTATTGGAATGATTAGAATTTTAGGAACCAGTCATATTGCTCATAACTAAGGCTAGGCGTAGGATTGTTTTTGTTTTGTTTTTAAAGAAAATGCATAAACCTAACATTTGGGGGATCAAATAATTATAGGAAGAAAGTCTCGTAAGCCTGCTGAATAAAAATTAAACATTGTTACATTATCTGGGAAAGTAAAATCATTTCCTTTTTCCCTACTCTGCTTCATGCAAATTTATACTAGGTCCTCTAACTCAATGAAGAGCTTGTCCAAGATAATAAACATTAAGTTATGGAAGGCAATCCTTCAATCTAGTTCACTCTGCTTCTATTTAATATGTAATAATGTGTATGTGTGTGGCATTATTTGATTACATTTTTCTGTAGAACTCTTCATGTAACTCTTGTTTTTATGTGGGTTAATTTTGCAGAATCCCTTCCATATCCTGTGAAACAGAAATGGCAACCTGTCTTCTGGTTTCCACTGTTATGGTGGGAGCTGTCATTTCAATAAGTACTACGCCTTTGGAAAACTTTGGTAAATTTTTTTTGTAAGTTTTATTTATAGTTTATATAAAGCAAAGTTTAATTGTAAACATTAACATAATTTCTGTTAGACTATAGAATTAATACAGAAAAACTTCAATAAGTGCTATTTTTCTGTTGTAAGATAAGTTTTAAGACTTATTTTGCAAATTGGTGTAAAATATTTTAATGTAAAATATCTGTAAGCAGTGTTCGGATATGAGAGTTTTAGCATAATGGAATGGGCTGGGGAGATAGAACATGTACCATTTGGGTACTCTTGCCGGTGTGGTGTAGAAAATATTTCTACAGCATGCAGATAAGCTAGGGTTGAACAGTTCCTAAATTAATATTCTGAACCAGCTACATAGTGTAGTCTTCAGTGTCCAGCTGCACATATTGAGACATGCAGGCTTGGGGAACTTGAGCTTGAATCAGAAGTTGCATAGACATATCAACATTTGTTTATCTTATGGACTTACTCAGACACAATAGCGACTTGGGAATTGTTCATTTTAAGGAGATTTCAACAGGGACTTATATTGATCCTCCTTCCAAAATTTTAATGATTCTTTTGAAGGCGTTTGTCCCTTTCCCGATCTTAAAACATAATCCAAAAAGGGAGTCCATATTTCTCCAAAATCACTCTTCCTGGACATTCCCCTCATTATTTTCATTTTACAAGTCAACATATCATTCAAAGCTAAATCCCAAATTTCTTTATACCAATCTTCTATTGTATAACTTCGTTGCCCTTTCCAATTTTTAGCAATCAGTATTCTAACGGGTGCCAGGAGGTTGTTTACCAATTCTTTATTTATTATATGCTTATTCCTACTATCCCATATTGCTAGTAGAGCTAACTTCGGGTTTAATTCCAGATTACTTCCAATTATATCACTTATTTCTTTAAAAACCCTTTCCCAAAATTTTTGTACTTGTTCACAGCTCCACCACATATGAAAATATGTCCCAACCTCCTGACACCCCCTCCAACAATTCTTGGGCAGTTTTTTATCAATCTGGTGAAATCTAACAGGTGTTAAATACCATCTCCAGACTGTCTTATAGTAGTTCTCCTTAATTCTAATCGACAATAACTTTAACATTCTTACATTCCATATCCTCCCCCAATTATCTTCATTGATTTTTCCCCTTACATCTTCTTCCCATACCTCTTTTATAACCTTAAGTGAGTCCTGAAATTCTTCCTCTATTAATATTTTATATATCTCACTAGTGAGTCCTTTCTTAGCTCTGGCTTCTTCTTTTTTCCCTGATTGTTCAATTAAATCTTCAAATCTAGTATTGTTTCTACATTCCTTATTCTTTATCCTCCATTCCTGTGTCCATTTTACCAATTGCAAACACTTGAACCACGCTATCTTTTGTCCTTTAAATAAATCTTTAATATGCTCACTATCCTTCATCTTTTCCATCCAGTTCCTTAATTTAATAATATCTTGTTCTTTCAGACTCGCTTCTATCTCTGGTTTTAATACTCTTGGGAAGTTTCCCACTACTACAACTGGGGTGAGCGGAGAATCCCCTGGTATCAACTTCCCTCTATACTTCTCCCAGATCATTAATATATTTTCCAACAATGGGTTGTCCAGTAGTTTCAATTCTTTCTTTTGCATTTTAGTAAAAAATATATTTCGCAATTTACATTCTATCTCTACTGTTTGCGATTCCAACCATTCCAAATCTTGCTCCCCTAAAATAGCATGAATAACATATCTTAACTGATTAGCAATATAATAATTCTTAATATTCGGAAGTCCTAAACCTCCTTTCTTTTGAATCTTGTACCATAACCCCTTATTTATCCTAGCTCTTTTATCCCCATTACAATAAGCATTAATCACGTTTTGCCAACTTTTAATCTCAGCTACTGATATTCTAATAGGTAACATTCTAAACAGAAAATTAATCTTAGGCAATATCTTCATTTTAATAACCGCTATTCTACCAAACCAAGAATGTTTTAATTTTCTATATATCTGTAATTTCTCCCCTACCTCTTTTCTTAACCTTACAAAATTAAGTTCCTCTAATCTATCTAATTCTTTATCTATATTAACTCCTAAATATCGTATTATATTTTTATGCCTTAATCCTAACTTAGCTTTACATTTCTCCATCTCTTCCTTGTTATAATTATACAACATCATTTCTGACTTCCCCCAGTTAACTTGTAATCCTGTAATTTCCCCAAATTCTCTCAAATGTTTCTGAATCAACTCCCCACTTTCTAGGGGATCTTCTAGTGTCAATAACGTATCATCCGCAAACATATTCACTTTAATCTTATCATTTCTACCTATCCCCTTTAATCTTTCATCTTCCCTAATTACATTTGCTAAAATTTCTATAACTATTGCAAATAAAATCGGCGAAAGTGGACATCCTTGCCTAGTTCCTCGAGCTAGTGTTATTTGTTGCGTTAACCCATCATTAACCAATATTTCCGCTTTGTTATTTTTATACATCTGGTTAATCACTCCCATAAATTTAGGTCCAAACCCAAATGTTTTTAATATTATTTTTAACGCTGGCCATTCCACACAATCAAAGGCTTTGAAAATATCTAAAGCTACTAATCCTGCTTTTAAGTTCCTTTTTTTTATAATATTTATTATATTTATAACTCTCCCTATTAAATTTGGCATTTTCCTACCTACAATAAATCCACATTGATCATTTTTTATATATTTAAAAATAAATGTACCCATTCTTTTAGCCATTATTGCTGAAAATATTTTTGCATCCTGATTTATTAAAGATATTGGTCTATAAGATGCTGGATCCGTCAGATCCTTGCCTGGCTTCTGTATTAACATAACCATGGACTGATCCCATGATGGCGGAGTCATTCCTCCTTCTATTATATTGTTGTATAATTTTATTAATCTAGGTATTAAAATATCCTTAAATGTTTTATAAAATTCCGGCCCCAATCCATCAATCCCCGGAGACTTGCCTCCTTTTAGTTTTGCAATAATTCCCTCAATTTCTTTCTCAGTAACCAAGGCTTCCATACTCTCCTTATCTTGATCATCCAATCTTATTTTCCAATTTCTTTCTACATATTCCTGTATCTTATCTTTTGAAACCGCCTCTGAAGTATATAACTCTTTATAAAATTCCTGAAAAATTATTAATTTATCTTTCATTAAATTACATGTATTCCCTAACTTATCTCTTATTGTCCCTATCATATTTTTAACCTTCTCCGACTGTGTGGATCTAGCCAGCATCTTAGAATTTCTATTATTATATTCAAAAAAATCTCTCTTTAAATATAACAGATTTTTTTGAACCTGTTCTATTTCTTCTTTCTCCAATTCCTTTTTTTTTGCTTGAATTAGGGCATATAACCGCTTATCTTCAGACGCTCTCAAACTTTCCTCTAGACTCTTTATCTCTTCTTCAGCCTTTTTATTTAGTACTTCCTGTTGCTTTTTAAGTGTGGACATTTCCCTAATACACATCCCTCTTATTACTGCTTTCATCGTATCCCATAATAATCCTTGCGATTTAACTCCTTTTTCATTTATCTGCCATATTTCCTGCACTTCCTTTTTTAATTTCTCTACTATGTTTTTATTTTTAAAAATTCTTCCATCCAATCTCCATCTCTTTGCTTGTTTGTAATCCTTCTTCCTTTTCATATCCATCAACATTAATGCATGGTCAGTGATCTTTATTACTCCTATATCACAATCTATTAATTTTGGTACCATATTCTTTGATATAAAAATATAATCAATCCTTGAATAACTCTTAAATCTAGGTGAGTAAAAGGTATATTTTCTCTCTTCCCCTTTTAATACTCTCCATACATCCATTAATTCTTTCCTCTCCATTAATTTAGCTAATTCCGTCTTCCCCCCACCTCTAGCATCTCTAATAATGTTATCCCTATCTTTCCCTTTATCAAGTACCATATTAAAATCTCCTGCCATCACAATGTTTTTTTTCCCTAAATCTCCCGCCATATCAAATACTTCTTTAAAGAATTCAATTTGTTTCCCATTTGGAGCATAGACATTAATCAACACAAATTCTTCCCCTTCCATCGTACAGTAAATTATAAGGATCCTTCCATTCTTATCTTTCTTTAAACTTTGAATATTAATACCACATTACTTCGATATTATGATTGCCACACCTCTCGCTTTAGAAGTACCAAATGACTTTTCATACACTCCTACTTCCCTCATTCGTAGCTCATTAACCCCCTCCTTTATCTGATGAGTTTCCTGCAAAAAAATTATATCAATTTTTTCTCTTTTCAACATTGTTTCAATTCTTCGTCTTTTAACCACCGTTCCTAGCCCCTTAACATTTAGAGTTGCACATCTCAATTTATTTTCCATTTCTTACTTTCAGCCATATGATTAAATTGATCTCGGTCAGTGAACCACATACCCCCCTCCCTTCCCTCCCCCCACACATACCCTCATTTTTACCTCCCTCCTCACCAGACCTCTGGGCACTGGTCCCAATTATTTTAGAACTCTTCAGGGGGGGGGGGAACCCGGCCCAACCCTCAGAGCGAAGTCCGATCCTCCTCTCCTTTTTAACCCTTTCCCCACTAATCCCTTTTCATTGACTGGAACCTCCAACCGCTCCTTCTTCTTGGACTATTTCTCCCGCATCATTGGCATCGATTATGCCCAACTTCTCCAACAACTCGATTCCCTGCTCACACGATGTTACTCTTTCTTGCTTCCCACGCCAGACAAATCTCAAAAATACTGGATATCCCCAGCTGTAAGTTATCGATTTCTTCCTCAATGCTGCTGTGCAAATCTTGACACTCTTCCTCCACTGCACGGTCTGCGGGGACAGATCCTGATAAATTTCAACTGCTGTTGCTTGAATCTTTGGTTGAGCTTGTCTTCTGATTGCTTGCATAAATTTTTCTTTTTTATAATAATTTGCAAATTTAACAATTATGTCCCTTGGAAACAATTCTTTACGCTTGAAACTAACTCTATGCACCCGTTCGAGATCAGCTTCATCCCAAGACTCATCTGGAAGTTGTATTCTTATCCATGACATAATTGTATCTCTTAAATCTTTTAAATTCTCTCCTTCTTGTTCCGGATATTTTCTTATACGGATATTTGCCCGTCGATCCCGATCCTCCATAGCAATAAGGCGTAGTTCATGTTGAGACAGCTGCTCTTCCTGCTTCTTACAAACTCCAGCCAATGCTCTCGTATCTGTCTGCAGCACCCCAACATCCTTCACCACTTGTGTTAAACCCGTCATAAGCTCCGTTTGCATGTCGTTGATGCGCTTAGCCAAGCGCTCTTCGAGACCGATGAGCATATTTTTGATGTCAACCTTTAACTCATCCATTGGGTCTGGCTGACCTCCTCTGGTAATCTTTGGAATTACAACCGGCTCTGCAATTGGTAACGCAGAGCTTTTTACAGGAGATTTCTTTGCTGGCTTCTTATCTGGGATATCTGGCATATTTTGATCCTCCAAACGCGACAATCTCTGCCAGGTACGATCCGAACCACGCTCTTTTGAGAATCTAACCCAGGCGGGGGTGGGAACAGAAGATTTCTTCTGTCGTCCCTCCTTCTTTCTCATGAATTATCCCCTCCCCCCGTCTGCCTGGTGCCTCTTGTTTACCTAAGCCAGTCAGACTAGACTTCAATTTTACGGGGGATTGACATTAATCGTCTTCACAGTATTCAGTTCTATTTCACCTCCGACTCCCCCCCAGTAACCTAATCAGCCAGTCTGCCTTATATCTTCAATTATAAGTCCATATATCACCTCGGTAATGGCGTCTCTTCTTTGCTTACAGTCCAATCTGTTAGTTTCACTTTTGCAGCCAGAAAGTTCTTGCTGCTTCTCCGCTCTCCCTCAGATAATTAATCACTTCCAGTCAATATAACACGCTCTTTTGAGAGTCTATCCCAGGTGGGGGTGGGAATAAAAAGCTTCTTCTATCGTCTCTCCTTGTTGCTCATAAATTATCCCCCTCTCCTTCTGCCTGAAGCCTCTTTCTTATTTGCCACAGCCAGTCAGCCTAGACTTCAAGTTTACTGGGGATTGAGATTGTTCGTCCTCACAATATTCAGTTCTTTTTTTTTTTTTTTTGAAATAATTTTATTAATTTCAACATAATAATAACATAAAATACATACATAATCCACGACAATCCCCCCCGTGCACCCCCACACCATGAGACCTTCTCTTAATCTTTTATTCTATCCAGAAATTTATCGACTCTTTTGAAGGTGTTTGTCCCTTCCCCAATCTTAATACATATTCCAATAGGGGACTCCATATTTCCCCAAAATCATTTTTACCGGACATTCCCCTCTTTAATTTCATTTTACAAGGCAGCATATCATTCAAAGCCATATCCCATATTTCTTTATACCATTCTTCTATTGTATAGCTTCCTTGTCCTTTCCAATTTTTTGCAATCATTAGTCTAACAGGTGTCAGGAGGTTGTTTATCAATTCTCTCTTATTTTTGTCCTCTTCCCCTCTATCCCATATTGCTAGTAGAGCAAGCTTCGGGTTTAATTCCACTTTACTTCCAATTATTTCACTTATTTCTTTAAATACCCTTTTCCAAAATTTTTGTACATATTCACAGCTCCACCACATATGGTAATAAGTTCCAACCTCCTGGCATCCCCTCCAACAATTTTTAGATATTTTTTTATCTATCTGGTGAAATCTAACCGGTGTTAGATACCATCTCCACAATACCTTATAAAAATTCTCCTTAATTCTGATCGATAACAATTTTAACATTCTTGCATTCCACAACCTCTCCCAGTTGTATTCCTTAATTTCTCCATTCACATCCTCTTCCCAAACCTTTTTTATTGCTTTAAGTGAATTTTGAAACTCCTCCTCTATCAATAATTTATATATCTCACTAGTCAACCCTTTCTTAATTTTCTTTTCTTCTTTCCTACCTTTTAACTCTATTAAATCTTCAAATCTTGTATTATTTCTACACTTGTTATTTTTCAGTTTCCATTCCTGAGTCCATTTCCCTAATTGTATACATTTAAACCATGCTGATTTTTGACCTATCAGTAGCTCTTTAATTTGCTCATTATCCTTCAAATTTTCCATCCACTTCCTTAACTTAATTATTTCCTTATCTTTCAATCTCGCTTCAATCTCCACTTTTAACACTCTTGGGAAATTCTCCACTACTACCACTGGGGCAAGTGGTGAATCTCCTGGTATCAACTTCCCTCTAAATTTCTCCCAGATCTCCACTATATTTACCAACAAAGGGTTGTCCAGTCCCTTTAATTCTTTCTTTTGAATTTTTTTTAAAAAAATATTTTTCAATTTATAATCTATTTCCCTAGTTTGCGTCTCCAACCACTCCAAATCTTCCTCCCCTAGAATACCACTTATAACATATCTTAACTGATTAGCTATATAATAATACTTAATATTTGGAAGTCCTAAACCTCCCTTCTTTTGAGCCTTATACCATAACCCTTTATTAATCCTAGCTTTCTTATCCCCATTACAATATACATTAATTATATTTTGCCAGCTTTTCAACTCTGCATCTGATATTTTAATTGGTAACATTCTAAACAAAAAATTGATCTTAGGTAAAATCTTCATTTTAATAATTGCTATTCTACCAAACCAAGAATGTTTTAATTTCTTATATACTTCTAATTTCTCCCCTACTTGTTTTTTTAAAGCTACCAAATTAAGTTCCTCTAGCCTTTCTAAATCTCTATCGATATTAATCCCTAAGTAACGTACTATATTTTTAAGTCTAAGACCCAACTTAACCTTACCTTCTTCCAGCTCTTCCTTATTATAATTAAATAACATCATTTCTGACTTCCCCCAATTTACTTTTAATCCCGTAATTTCTCCGAATTCTCTTAAATGTTTCTTAATCACCTCTGCACTCCCTAGGGGATCTTCTACGGTCAATAAAGTATCGTCCGCAAACATATTCATTTTAATCTTCTCTTTTCTACCTATCCCCTTCACTCTTTCATCTTCCCTTATTACATTTGCCAAAATTTCTATTACTATTGCAAATAAGATCGGTGAAAGAGGACATCCCTGCCTAGTTCCTCGGGCTAGTGTAATCTGTTGTGTTAACCCATCATTAACCATTATTTCGGCTTTATTGTTTTTATACAACTTATCCATCACTCCCATAAATTTGTCTCCAAATCCAAATGTTTTTAATATTGTTTTAAGTGCTGGCCATTCCACACAATCAAAGGCTTTGAATATGTCCAATGCTAGCAAGCCTGCTTTTAAATTCCTTTTTTTTATAATATTAATTATATTTAATACTCTTCCCATTAAGTTAGACATTTGCCTACCCGGAATAAATCCACACTGATCTTTTTTAATATATTTACAAATAAATGTGGCCATTCTTTTTGCCAATATTGCCGTAAATATCTTTGAATCTTGATTTATTAAGGAAATTGGTCTGTATGATGCGGGATCCGTTAAGTCCTTACCTGGTTTTGGAATTAATATAATCAGGGAGTGATCCCATGATGGCGGAGTCTTCCCCCCCTCTATTATATTATTAAATAGTTTCTTTAATCTTGGTATTAAAATTCCTTTAAAAAGCTTATAATACTCCGACCCCAATCCATCCATCCCTGGTGATTTTCCTCCTTTCAGTTTATCAATAACTCCCTCTATCTCTTTTTCAGTAACTAAACCTTCCATATAATCCCTATCCTGCTTCTGCAATTTTATTTTCCAATTTCTCTCTACATATTCCAATACCTTATCTTGCGGTCCCGACCCTGATGTATATAATTCCCTATAAAAATCCTTAAATATATTTAATTTATCTTTCATTAAATTACAACTATTCCCTAACTTATCCTTAATTGTCCCTATCATATTCTTAGCCTTTTCTAACTGTGTGGATCTGGCCAGCATCTTTGAATTCCTATTGCTATATTCAAAAAAATCTCTTTTTAAATACAACAAATTTTTTTGTACTTGTTCTAATTCTTCTTTCTCTAATTCCTTTTTCTTAGCTTGAATTTGGGCAATTAGGCGTTTATCTTTTGTCTCCTTTAACTTATCTTCCAAACTCCTTACCTCTTCTTCAATCTTTTTATTTTGGGCTTCCTGTTGTTTTTTTAATGTACAACTTTCCCTAATACAAATCCCTCTTACCACAGCTTTCATTGTATCCCACAATATGTCCTGCCGATCATTCTCTTTTTCATTAATCTCCCATATTTCCTGCAATTCTTTCTTTATCTTCTCCATTGTATCTTTTTTATTCAGCAACCTTACATCCAATCTCCATCTCTTCGCTTGTCTATAATCTTTTTTGGTTTCCATGTCCATTGTCATTAACGCGTGGTCAGTAACCTTGATAACTCCAATATCACAATCTATAATTTTGGGTAACATATTTTTTGATACAAAAATATAATCTATCCTTGAATAGCTCTTAAATCTCTGTGAGTAGAAGGTATACTTCCTTTCTTCCCCTCTTATAACTCTCCACACATCCATTAATTCTTTCCCTTCCATTAATTTGCTTAACTCTGTCTTCCCCACCCTCTTAGTATCTTTTAATATGTTATCCCTATCTTTCCCTATATCTAGTACCATATTAAAGTCACCTACCATCACGATATGCTTTTTACCCACTTCTCCCAACACGTTAAATACTTCATCAATAAAATCCATTTGTTTTCCATTTGGAGCATAAACATTCACCAATACATATTCCTCTTCTCCCAACCTGCAGAACATAATAAGAAACCTTCCGTTTTTATCTTTCTTTACACTTTGCATAGTTATACCACATGTTTTTGAAATTATTATTGCCACCCCTCTCGATTTCGAAGTTCCACATGCCTTCTCATAAACGCCCACCTCCCTCATTCGAAGCTCATTAACTCCATCTTTGGCCTGATGAGTTTCCTGCAAAAAAATTACATCTATTTTTTTTTTCTTTAATAACATTTCAATTCTTTTTCTTTTAATTACTGTTCCTAGCCCTTTAACATTCAGTGTTGCCAATCTAAGTTTATTTTCCATCTCTCACTTTCTCACACGTCTTTAATTCGGTCTCCCTCTGTGTAACACAATCCCCCCCCTCCCTAACCCTCCCCCCCACATTCACCCCCATTTTCACCCCCCTCCTCACCAGCTTCCTGGGCATTGGTCCCAATCTTCTTAGAACTCTTAGGGGGGGGGGGGGAACTCGGCCCAACATTCCGGGATAACGTCTACCCTCCCTCCATATCTTCTATTCATTACTCCCTCCTGCCGCGCCTTCATCTTGCTTCTCTTCTCCAACCGATGTGGCATCCATTATGCCCAGCTTCTCCAGTAGCTCGATTCCTTGCTCACAAGATGTAATTCTTTGCTGCTTCCCGTTCCAGCTAAATCTCAAGAAAACTGGGTATCCCCAATTATAGGAAATCGATTTCTTCTTCAATGCCCCTGTACAGATTCTAACGCTCTTCCTCCACTGCACCGTTTGGGGGCACAAATCCTGGAAGACCTCAATTGGTGTTGCTTGAAGCGTTGGTTGACCTTGACTTCTAACTGCTTGCATTAATTTTTCTTTTTTGTAATAATTAGCAAATTTCACAATAATGTCTCTTGGGAACTCTCTTGTCTTTCCATATCCCACTCTATGGGCCCGCTCAATATCTTCCATTCTCCAATCTTCCTGTGGCACCAGCTGTTTGACCCATGCCAAGATTAATTCTCTTATACTATTAAGGGTCTCCCCTTGCTGCTCCCCAAAAGATCTTATGCGTATGTTAGCTCTTCGGTCTCTGTCTTCCATCGCGATAAGCCGTAAATCCTGATGCGTTAGCTGTTCCTCTTGTTTCTTGTATAGAACCTTTAGTTCTCCAGTTTCTTCCTGCAAAGCTCCAACCTCTTTCTCCACCTTTTGAAGTCCTGCCAAAAGCTGCTGTTGCGAATCGGTAATCCTTTTTGCCAGTCGTTCTTCTTGCTTCAAAAGAGCCTGCTCAATATTTCCATCTTGCTTTAGAATGGCTTGATCCAGCATCTTTTGGATAGTCTGAATCAGCTCATCTGTTGGGTCAGCTTGCCTCCCTGTGGTTGTTTTAGGAATTGCACCTGGCTTAATTCCAGTCTTAGCACTGGCATTTCTGGCATGACTAGGAGATTGCTTCTTTGTCTTTTCAGAATCCTTATCTGACATTTTATCAGTACGGAGTAGCCTGTAGCTTCTATCGGACGGATGGTCACCCTTAAGTCGACTCCAAGAAGTTATTTTCTTCTTGCTCATAAATCATGAACTATTCAAGCCTATCCGATAAGCACACAGCCACTTCAAGCCAGGGATCAAAGTCTCTTTCCCACAGTCACTCCCTCTGGCTTCTCTGTCTCCCGAACAGCCTTTTAATCACTTATAATCTTTTAATTGTTCGTTTAATTGCCACGGCTGAAACGTTGAGTTTCGTTTCTCCTCGGAGCAGAGTTAGCCCCTCCTCTCAGTCACTCAGTTATACAACCAACAGTCTTTCCACGCTTAAAGCTTAAAAGCTTTCCAAGCTTAAAAAAAAACTCTTTTCTGAAAGTTAGCAATCGTTCTACCGTCCATTCAATCAGCCAGCATTGTAAATACGTCTTTTATTTACCTTCGCCGTACTTCAAAGCTGTCGGTCTGTCACCTCCCTCTGCCAAGCCGGTTGTAAAATCATAAATCTCTTCCAGCTGCAGTCTCTTTAGCAAGCTTTCCCCTCTCCTTAGCAGACTTATATGTAACAGATCGCTCTTTTAAGATAGGGAATTTACATTTAATTCACTGCTTCTTTCGGAGGATGAAGGATATACGACCTACCCCATGTTCTGCTAGGCCACGCCCCCCACAATATTCAGTTCTATTTCAACTGCACTCCCTCCCAGTAAACTAATCAGGTAGTCTGCCTTGTATCATCCATTATAAGTCCATAAATTACCTCAATAATGGCGTCGTTCCTTTGTTGTCAGTCCAGTGCAACTGGTTTCACTTTTGCAGCCAGAAGTTCTTGCCACTTTTCAGCTCCCACTCAGATAATTAATCACTTCCAGTCAACATAACATGCCTTTATTACTCTCCAGACACTCTTCTATAAGGAATTAGTGCTTAATTCATAGCTTTTTTAAGGAGCTCCGAAGATCTACGACTTCACCCGGTCGCACGGGGGGTAGTCGAGGGGGGTAGTTTGTTTCATATTATTGTTTTATATTATGTGTATGTGTATGTTGAAATTAATAAAAAAAAAACAAAAAAAAAAACAGGGACTTATATCCTGTTTGCAAAACAGTCTTAATAGTATCATTGCATGTTGCGCATATGCATGCGCACACATACACACACACAGAGATAGAGAAGTTATTTACTTAGATTATCAGTTCGTTGAGATGGGGTGTCCATACCTTCATTTCATCACTCTTTAAAGCAAACTTCTCCAGATGTTACATCTTTTTTCTGTTCATGAAGATTCTGTGAATTGAAAATAAGAGTAGAGGCGATTGTGAAGGCACTCATTAGGTTGGTGCAAAGTTAATAAAGATAAAGGTTGTGTTCACATGTCACGCTAACCTATGGTGGGTGGCTAGTTACGCAGGGTGGGTTGTTTGACAGATCGTCCCCTTCCCTCCCCCGCAGTCTTCCACCCTGCAGCGTAGAGGACCTGTCGGCAGACCCGTCTTGTCTACTGCCAAGACTCCCTTCCTGGCTCTGATCACAATCAGGGGCGGCTTCCCATTTGTGCACATGGAAAAAATGTGTGTGCGTGTGTGGAATTCCTTCCGTTTACTGCTGCATACATGCGTACTTGTAGGAAAATGAAGGATACAACAATTTTTGTAATGTCCTCATTCCGATCTTGTGCAAGATTGGAATGAAAATACAAAAATATATGGAAAGGAGAGGGCGGGTGCAGAAGTGGATGCTCAAGTGGGGGGCCCCCCATGCCAGCAAGAATGGGGAACCCGCAGGTAAGTCGTTGTTTAAGACCTCCTACTCCCCATCCTGTGCCGGGGGGGACCCCAAGATGGTCCCCCACTTAGGCATCCACTCCCCCACCCCCCAAAAAGCCATTTCCCCCCAGTTCAGAGCAAGGATGAATCTTGCGGTTTGAGTTTTATATCTTCACACCAATCTTGCACAAGATAGGAACTAAGATATACAATTATTTTGTTGCGACCCTGTTTCTTCTGAAGAAGGGTACCTGGGATGGGAAGGGGAGGGGTGGAAAGGGGTATGAGCCCCCTCCCATACTTTTCCATGCTAGGCAGCCCACCTCTTCAGTAGAAACAGCTGACAGCAGCAAAGCAGAGACATTCAGAATCATTACAGGATGGAGAACAGCTCTTCCTCATCTGCACCCCTGCATGTTTGGACAAACTGCAGGGGTGTGGAGGAGGCAAGCTGGTATACAGTTTCCCACTGATACGCACATATGCAGCAGTGGGAAATAAAGAGGGAGAAACTTTTCCATGTGCACAAATGGGAAGCTCCATTTGCGCACATTCCTCAGTTATGGGGAAGTGTGGAAAAGTTTCCCAGTCCTGTTTTTGCATCGTACAATTACTGGGAGTGGAGTCATGCTGTTGGCCCCGCCTTAGATACCGAAACATTAATGTGAATTGTCTGCAGTTATCATGTGGGAGTAGCTGCTAGCACTTAGGCTTTTGCATGATCATTGCAGATAGTCCGTGCTAATACGTTGATGTCCAGGGGCAGTAGTTGGTCCCGGCTCCCAATAATCTCGTGATTCACATGTGACCAGGGCTCAGGAGACAGTGAGCAACAGCTAGGCCTTCTGTTTGGCTCGTTGTATGTTAAGTTTTTAAATCTTGATCTGGATATTTTTTTTTCAAGTGAGTAAACTATGAAATTAATATATGTAAGATAGTTGACCCATGGTAATATGGAAATAGTCCCAGAATAAAGGAGTGTGGTGTTACTGAATGATATGTGAACATTTCTACTATAATATTTGTGTTTAACAAACCACAATACATCACTTTCATTTTTTTAATATTAGGAACTTCAAAAAAGGGGCATATTGTTACATACGTCCAGGAAGGAGAGGAGAAAAAGCAAACTTCTGGTACAGCCGGCACAAGAGGAACAAGAAGAAAGGTTTCAGATACTACTCCCAGGCGAAGATCTGCCCGGAATGCTAAATCAGAAACTTCAAGTCAATCCCAGAGTTCACCAAAATCAAGCAATTCTGGATATGAGGCTAGTGGTGATGGTAGCTCATTTGTGAATTCTTCTTGTGCAGAATCTGAGAAATTACCTACAAAACGGAAGGGTAAAAGAGGAGTTAAACAACAGGAACCTTTAGTTAAAAAGAAACTCAGGAGTTCTGGACGTTATGGAAAAACATCTGGTGATGTAGTAGAAGCTGATGAATCTGATGAGACTGAGATAACTCTGCTACTGGATAAAAGCAGTTTACCAGACAGTGAAAATAACACCTCTGGCTTTAGTCACAAAAATGATATAGAAACACAGTCGGCCAATGGCTTGGAAAACTCCAAGGATTGTGTAAGGTGTAAGGAGGAGCCTACAGGAGAGCCTGCAGAAGGTCAGGATGCTTCAGACATCTTAGACTCTAGTTCCTGTGTTGAAGATCCTCCTTTGCTCACCCTAGAAGAAGATACTGGCTCATATGTTCAAGATCCTCCTTTCCTCACTCTAGAGGGAGACATTGAAAAATGTGAAGTAAAAGATGACACTGTGTTTAAAAATAAGACGTATTATACAAATGATATTGAACAAGTAGACCAACATTTACAAGTTCCTAAAGAAGAATTGTGTGACAATGTAGTAACACTTGCACATCAGCTTCAGGAATTAGATAGTCCTACAGATGAATTGCCAGTGAAAGTGGAACCTGTGGCAATGAGAGAAGGGCCTTTAGATAGTCCTGGGGATGAATTGCTGGAGAAATCAGAATGCATGTCAATAGCAGATGATATGTTGGCTGTTCCTGGAAATGAATTGCTAGGAGGGACAGAATCTGTAGCAATAGCAGACAAACCATTTTCTGGTCATGGAGATGCATTCCTGGGGGAACTGGAACCTGTGGCTATAGCAGAAGAGCCAGTATTTAGTCCTAGAAATGAGTTGTCAAGAGAACCAGAATCATTGGCAGTAGGTGGGTTGTTGGAGAGGCTTAATGATGAAACGCCAGAGGGGCCATTGCCTGGTCATTCCTCTGGAAATGAATTGTTAGAAGGAATAGAATCTGAGGCAATAGTTGAAGAACCATTAGATAATACTGCAAACAAATCACAGGAGCTTCCAGTGTCCTTAGAGGTGAAAGAGGCTAAAACTGAAGAAAAAGAAGCAAATACCCATGCAGATAATGAAAATCTAAAAGGTACTGATTTATTAATAAATGTTGCTCCAGAAGATAAATGTAATCAATCTTTAGAAAAGGCTTTAGAAGAATCTGAAAGTAGTACATCACCCAAGATATGTACGCAGGATATTAAATACTTGAGCGAAGACAACAATGAGATAGTGGCTATGGAATGTGACTCATTTAGCAGTGACCAGAATGAATTGCGGATAGACCAGCCAATAGGGAGTGATAGTGTAGAGCAAGAGACAAATTCTTTAGTACATGATACTGAGCATTCTATATCCTTTTCAAGTCCCACTGACAAGCAAGAAGAAACAGAATGTTCTGCAGAGCTTAAAAAAGATAAAAAGACTCGAACTAGAAGATCAAGATTTCATTCTCCATCGACAACTTGGTCTCCATCCAAAAGAGAAGGGAAAAGATCTCAATCTCCATCTCCCAAAAGGGAGATTGTGCCTGAAGGCAGGATGCCTCGTTCTCCCCAAAGGGATACTTCCAAAGAAAGGCAAAGATCTTTATCACACTCACCAAAAAGAGATCCTGTGACAGAAAGGAGATCTCCGTCCAGTTCTCCAAAAAGAGATGATCCTGTGACAGAAGGGAGGAGATCTCCTTCCCATTCTCCTAAAAGGGATCCTCTAAGAGAAGGGAAGATATCTCCATCTGGTTCTCCTAAAAGGGATCCTCTGAGAGAAGTGAAGAGATCTCCATCCGGTTCTCCTAAAAGGGATCCTCTGAGAGAAGGAAGGAAATCTTCTCGGACACGGGCTAAGGAATCTTCTCCAAGGCACAAATGTAGATCTCAAAGCAGGGAAAGAGATAGTGATAAAGATGGACTAAGAAGAGATCATGAAAGAGAGAGTAGGAGGAGAAGGTGGTCACAGTCACGGTCAAGATCTCGATCTAGGTCCAGATCCAGGCCAAGAAGCAAAGGCCCTTCGTTCCCTAGAAATGAGAGGGATAGTTATTCACCTCCCAGATGGAAAGAACGGTGGACAAATGATAGCTGGAGAAGTCCCAGAGGAAATGATAGGTATAAAAGAAATGAGCAGGAGAAACAGATAGAGAATATGAAAAGAGAGAGGGACAGTACAAGCAAAGATACTGAAAAGCAAAGTTCTTCTGACCAGTATAGGAAAGATTATCCAGACTGGGTAATGGAAAGGATAAATTCAGTTCCAGAAATGAGGAACAGAGAGAGGGAAGATATTAAAAATCAACAGTGGGAAGAAAATAGGCACAATAATTCAGGACCTCCATGGAATAGAAACTTTGGCTCTGGTTGGAATTCAAATCGTGGCAGGGGGCCCCGTGGCAGAGGTGGCCGAAGCAGAGGTGGCTTTACCTATGGAGAGCAGACTGAAAATCGCTGGCAAACTAGGAAGCCCCACTCAGGGAATGCGAATAGTTCTGGAAGTGAAAGTTGCAGATTTCCAGAACATCAGCCATATAAACGTAAGGCAGAACAAGACTTCTCTTTTGATACACCTGCTGATAGGTCTGGGTGGACATCTGCATCAAGCTGGGCTGTAAGAAAGACTTTACCAGCAGATGTACAGAATTATTATTCAAGGAGAGGAAGAAATTCTTCAAGCCCACAATCTTCATGGACAAAGCAAGAAGAAGTAGCTCCTGAACAAGGTATTTTCTTCCTATATTAATAGATTAGTTTAGGTTTGAGTGGTCAGAATTTTTTAAGTTCTTTGAATACCAGACATGTCTGGCTAACTTTACTTTCTCCAACTTAAGTGGTAGCTTGAGTATTACACATGCTCCACATTAAGTGTTAACTAAAACTTATATTTTGTGTCCTTAAAACTTCAGTGCGTATATTTGAAAATCTACTTCTTGATAACAATAAAGGTCAGCATGTGCATTATACAGTGGATATGCCTAAGATCTGGGATGCATCCTAAACTGAATCAGGGTGATTCCAACTGATTCGGGATTTGTCCAAAGCAAAACAAGTACTGAAGAAAATCTGATTCTTGTCAAGCTTTGTGAGCAAATCAGAGGCAGACAGTATGTGCAAGAATGGCAATATTTCTTCTCAGGTTTTCCATATATGAACACCAGGGTGATGAGAGAAGGGATGGAGAGTTGGGGGCTATAGTCTTGTGACTGGCAGGTCCAGTGTCTAATTGCAGAAAATGATTTAATTCTTAGTACTCTTTTTCTTGCTATGTACTTGAGTCTTCCTTGAGTGTTAGAAGTTATTAAAGCAGTGTCATTTCTCTTCTCTCTCTCTCTCTCCCCCCCTCTCTCTCCCCCCTCTCCCCTCCCCTATTTTGGCCCTAGTTTAGATTTGACATTAAGTTCCGTGTTCGCTGTGTGTCTCTAGTCTCTGACTAGTGTAATATCTTACTTTCTGTCTGACTCTGTTCTTTGTGTGTGAACAGGAATACATGTGCACGCGCATACACGCACACACACACAGCAAATCTGTAATCAACGTTAAAGGCGCCTTACACAAACCTCTGAACCTGCCCTTCTGAAATTTCCTTAGGGACACTGATGCAATGCATGCCATTTTCATACAAATTGTCTCTCTCCACCCCCAAAACTCACAAACGTCCTTTGAAAAAACCCCAAACTAGTAAGACTTCTCTTACATGAAACCCCCTGCACATGTCGACCTGAAATTTGGCAAGCTCATTCCCTGAGAGGGGCAGCTGTGCCTTCAAATGCTCTGGTAATCTATGGTAATCTCCAAATTGGATTACTGCAATGCGCTCTACATGGGGCTGCCTTTGAAGACGGTTCAGAAGCTGCAGCTTGTGCAAAATGCAGCGGCCAGATTGATAACTGGGACCAGAAGGTTTGAACATACAAGACTGACTCTGGCCCGCTTGCATTGGCTGCCTATATGTTTCCGTGCTGCTTTTAACCTATAAAGCCTTACATGGCTTGGGACCACAATACCTGATGGAACGCCTCTCCCGACATGAACCTACCCATACACTGTGGTCAACATCTAAGTTCCTCCTCCGGGTGCCTACTCTGAGGGAAGCTCGGAGGTTGGCAACAAGGGAGAGGGCCTTTTCAGTGGTGGCCCCCCAATTATGGAATGATCTCCCCAATGAGGCTCGCCTGGCACCAACATTGTTATCTTTTCGGCGCCAGGTCAAGACTTTCCTCTTCACCCAGGCATTTAACAGCGTATGTTGAGGGTTTTGTTGGTGTTTGACCCAGAATAGTTGTTTTAAATGGATATTGCATTTATAATGTTTTAAATTTTGTATATCTGTTTTTTAATGTTCAATGTTTTTAATTTTTGTAAACTGCCCAGAGAGCTTCGGCTATGAAGTGGTATATAAGTGCAATAAATAATAAAATAATAATAATTCAAATATCCAATTCGCCCAAGATATTTAAAAGTTATAGCCCATGGGAAGGCAGAAAGCTTCAGATTTCCAGAAACAAGGTTGTGATCCAGACTCAATTCAAATCAGATGGCCTCTGAAGTGGTCTGAGCGAATCACCCTGCTTTCAAATGTGCTTTTGTGGAGTCCAAACTGAATCTTATCGTCAGTGCACACTTCTAGTTCAACGCAGCTAGGAAGAATCCACTTTGAATAGCTCCAATGAAAAAATCTTTATAAGTGAAATATACAGCATTATAAAAAAATTAAGAGAACCGTTATTGCCTTCTAAGTTAATGGTTGCTTGTGAAGCTGGTATTCCATATATTAGAGTTCCCTTTATTTGTTCCCACTTAGAAAGGTGAACCGTGGGTTTGTTCCTAAAATCTGTGAGCTGTGTTCCATTCATGGAAAGAACAGTCCTAGTGCTTGGTAATGGAACAGAGGCAGATTTTTGCTGACTCTCCCTTTCCGTTGTAGCCTCCTCTGCTATCCAAATCATTCTGGAACAGTTTGCAAGGAGGCCCGTGGGTGAGGGATTAGCAAACCACCACCACCCAATCTATTAGCAGAAGCCTCCAGTGGATCAAATGCCCTTCCATTCATTTTGCTCATTTTTTGTTTTAAACTGAAGCTTGAGCAGTGTAGATATGCAGAAAATTTTGAGTTTGAAAAATTCAAAGCTTGAACTTTAATGGTAATTAATTTCTTCCGTGCCAAACAGGTAGGGTAGCCCTTCCGCCAGTGGGATGACGGATAGCCGTGCTTGGCCAATCAGTGTGGTGCAAAGGCGGGCCCTGGGCGTAGCTATGCAGATAGGCTGTTGGTGCCCGCAGGGAGATGAAAACAGCCAATAGGGGTGCACAAGAGGGGTGTGTGGCAAGGCCATGCTGCATGCAAATATTGAAGGTATTCACTATGCATAAGCCTCATTTGCGTTATTCACGAGCCTCTTTGTAGTGAGGGAACCGAGGGGCAAAAAAGCAAGAAAGGAGCAGGACTACTGGCGCCGATGGCGACATCGGCTTTACACTAGTAAAATAAAAATACAGAGGACCATTGTTCCATTTATAGCTTTAATGGTTGTATATATGAATAAGCGATAATGTTGCTTTGCAGATGTCAGCAATCAATTTGAGACAAAAGCCAATTCTGAAAGTGAGAATTCAGTTTTCTGTTTACTTTTGGACTGCTGCTCTTTTGTCTGGTTAAAAGCATTAATAAGCAAAAAGTCTGGTCAGCCAACTGATAGTTTGTCCCTGCTGTCACCTTTTATAAAACATCTTTTATCAGCCCATCTGGCAAAACCTGTCCATGCTAGAATAAACAAATTAACCTGTCTTTATAATTATCTGGTAACTTGAATGCAATTGTGGAGAGAGACGAATTGAGGCCTGGATTAAAAAGTTGATATTGAATACCATGTATGAACAACATGGCCTCTGGGTTTGTTTTGTTTTGTTTTTGGTAATGCTTTATAGACCTACATTTCTAAAATGTCTTTTCCCATCTTATAGATCCAAACTTCAAAGACCAAGCCAGCCAACAAGGTGACAGTTCTCAACTACCAATAAATGTACTGCAGCCTCAAATGAATGTAATGACACCAGTGAATACGCAACATCAGCCAATGAGTATCTTTCCATATCCATTGGGCGTTCCTGCTCCAATTATGAACATTCAGCACAATCCGTTTAACCTTCCTCCACCGGTTCCCATGCATCTTCATACAGGAGTGCCTCTCGTCCAGGTAGCCGCTTCATCCAATGTGTCTCAGGGACCACCTCCGCCACCGCCACCACCGCCACCATCCCAGCAGATTAACTATGTTGCTTCCCAACTGGATGGAAAGCAGTTGCAGGTATATCTTTTAGTTTTTTAAAAATGTAGTGTAGTTTAGAAGCAGGCTTCAGGTCAGTTTGTTTTATGTAAGGTTGTATTATGGAGATAGTATTAGCAATTCCTTTTTCTTTACAGTTATCAGGGGTGGGCAGACTTCAGTCTTGTGAGATCTACTTTATTTTTTACTAGAAGCCTGAGATCCACCAAACAAAGCCTGTTGCAAAAGACACACTTAGAATCAAAGAATTCTGAGGCCAGGAACTTGTTGAATACAAGAGCTGAGAATTTCTTGCAGTCCTTCCACACAAAAAATCCACTCTTCATATCCCAAGCCTTCTTCATTTCGACAGTATAATTTAGGGCAGGAAGAAGCCATTTTGTTGCTTCTGTTGTTAAATAACTGGAAGTCAGAGGTCCTTGCCTATCTAATGCAAATTACCCAGAGACCTACCAGTAGATACTCTTTGCTAGCACATGAGCTAGACTTCCCCCACCGGACTGAAAAGATCATGCTAAATCCAGCGTTTTTTCTTTTTACGCGTGATGGAGGAACCATCTGTCATGGGATACTATAAAAGAGTTTGCACATTTCTGGAACTTGCCACAAGATCCTGCTCAGCCTTGCTGCATTTGGAGGAATTTGACTGAAGGAAACCTCTGTTGAAGCAAACATACCTGTTCTCCAGTGCTTCTCAAAGACGTAGAGAGGGACCTATGCATTTGTTCTGAGCCCCTTCTTATTCTTTTCATCTCCTTCACCAAAGTGGGGTTCCAAGTCATTGCTACTGAGGGAAATTGGCTAAAGTGGCTTCTTTGGAAAACCAAAAGGAGGAGAGCATCCAAATCAGGCCAGCACTAATGTGTTTTACCACAACTGTCTGACTCAGGTTTAAAACCAGGTTGGAGGTTCTCCATCTGTTACAAGTCCCTGCTCCCTCTGTACCTGTATTAGCTGGCAAGACTCTGGCCTATTAGTCTCCTCTTTGCATTGTTTTTATGGGCCCTCCAGCCAGCTGTCACTAGATAATTGAGAGTCTCCCTTGTCTCTGTTACCTCTTTCTTCGCTCCGTACCTGGCTGATGAGCTCTGGCTCCTGACTTAGTTGGTGTATGGACGATTCTTCATGAATAGTGCAAGTGAGCTTGGGTCTCTGCCATCACTTCTGCAAACTGCTTTTTTCGTCCCCATCCTTGTAAAAAAAAATAAAAACATGCCAGAGCCTGCATGTTCACTCACAAATTGATATTGGAATGGGGAAAGAGTGAAATGGGTCAATGCCTGACATACTGGATGAATTCTGTACTATATGCAGCCCTGCTGAGGGCAACAACTGAACAAAAAACCCTGCTCACCTGTTAAGCAGAACTGCTCTTGGAATGCTCTCTTCTCCCATCTTACAAGATAGGTTTATCCTGTGTTGGAGCAACTGAGTTCTTTGCACCCATTAGCTGTAGGTCCTAACACTCTCACATTAGATACAGCCAAATGCTCAATGCATTTTGAATTGTGGCTAAAAGTTCTAGGCAGCATCTTGCATGTAACTTTTAGCATGCTAACTTCTGATAACTTTTTAAAACAGGCTATTCCTAGTACTTCCCATGTTGCCAACAACATGAGTACGACACACTTGCCTGCTCCAGCAGCTACTCTGGGAAGCGTGGAAACGTTTCAGGGACCAAGTTCTGGTAATGCAACATCGTCAAGTAACATCAAGTCCTCTAATGCCGCTGTAAAATTGGCTGAAAGCAAAGTAAGTGTAACAGTGGAAGCCAGCGCAGATAGCTCGAAGAAAGACCAGGCAAGTTCAAAGCCCAGAGCAATATGCTTAATTCTACAGTGCTAAAAGGGAGAGAGAAAAGTATTTGCTCTAAAAATGGAGAGAATGTCACTGTTCATCGTCTTCCCTGTATATTACCTTTTAAGCTAAGCTTCTTAAGAAATCCTAGGACTTTGGGAATCTATAGTGTTGACAATTCTCAAATAACCCATAGGTTGTTTTAGGGTTATTTGAGGTCTTTCTAATTTTCAAACAGCCCATGCTGCCTAGGTTTGCACAACATCACAAGCCATGGCAAGTTGGGTGCCATACAAAATGGTGCTTGCGGGTGCCCAGCATGACGCAACAGCCCCCACAGGTAAATTAAGCCACAGTGGGCTGTTGTGACTTACAAAATTGCCCAATCTTTAGTTGAATAAAACTAAAAGCTGTGTTGTCAATGTGGATTTAAATAATAAAGCTCAATTGACATGTTTATATTTATGCTAATTTTAGTGATTTCAAAAAATGTTGGTGTGTGTTGTTTCCCGAATAACATACACATTTTAATTTTCTAGAAACTGCTAATTCAGGAAAAAGCTGCACAAGAAGTGAAACTGGCTATTAAGCCTTACTATCAAAATAAAGACATTACTAAAGAAGAATATAAAGAGATTGTAAGAAAAGCAGTAGATAAAGTAAGTAATATTATGCTAATATCAGAAAACATTTAGCAGTCTGTAGAATACTTCAGACAGGAGTTCCTTATGGGACATGAAAGAAGCAGTTGTAGCTATTTAAACTAAACAAATTCTTAGCTAACCTCATGGTAAGAGAAGTTGGAGAGTTTGGGCAAATTTGAGCTGTTTCCATCTTGAGATGCATTTCCTGTGTTGTAGCAGTAGCTTTTCTCCCTACCCCCATGCGGAAACCTTTATAGCAAGCCTGCTTTTACTGCACCAAAGGTTGTTAACTGATGACCATTAGTGGGGTAAAGGTGACAGGGTATTTTCCCATTTTCCTAGGGAACTAGATAAGCGTGGTCAGGTTTATTCCTCACTAAATACATCTTCTGAACATCATTTCTTGAGATTGTATTCTTGGGTTGGGCACATGTAATTCTGTTTTTAGATGTGATATGTGGTATAGTTGGTCTTAATTAAATAGTATTTTAATGGTTGTCCTTTTAAATTTTTGTTTAGGTTTGTCATAGCAAGAGTGGGGAAGTAAATACTGCAAAAGTGGCAAACTTGGTAAAAGCTTATGTGGACAAATACAAACATTCACGGAAGAAAAATCCAGAAGAGGCCATTTCTGTGGAAAGGAAATAAGTGTAGACTGAAAATGCCATCAAGATGTCTGCAAAGTGCAATTTTGACATGGACTATTAACTAAAAATAGTGGTTGAAATCTGATTTTGATAAAATTATTTTTCAATATAGTGTATAATGTTTTGTTATAAATAAATATAGATTAATGCTGCAACTTCTTTATCCTTTTGCAAGAGGATATGTAAAGAGAAACTAAAAGGAATAAAGGAGAGTGCCCCTCTTACTAGTAATATACAATTGTCTTGAATGCCACATGTACAGCATTTTGGTTCAAACAGTAGTGTATAAACACAAATGTTTGTCAAAATACAGTGATTTGGACAGATATGTACAATAAATGTAAATCAGTCAGGAAAAAGATTCAGGGCAGATTTTTCATTGATCCTCCTGCCGCTGCCCCCCTTCAAAATAATGTGTTTTGCCTCAATTTACAGGCTTAAAAATATGTGTTTTAAAAGCACACCGTGTCTGAGCAGAACAACTCTTCAAACAACGCCAAAACAGTTACTCTGCAAAAGTAAATTTTGTTGCCTAAAATCATGGGTGTAGTATTCCTACTGGAACACCAAATAAAGGCTATGATGCTGCTTGTTTTGTGGCTTTTCAGTTCTTGCTTTGAGTTGTTAGATTAAAACCAAGTTTAGTTGTAAAAGGCATGGTGCAGGCAACCAAAACTAGCGCTTAATGCTGAACCTAGTTTGGGGAAATGACCTTTGGAGCACTCCTATGAGTTTGAAAGGTATTCTTGATTTTTGTATTGGGATATTAACTGCCTAACTTAAATTTTGTCTGGTATTGTTCAGTACAGTACTTTTTAAAAAATCTTCCAACACCTTGAGAGAAACATTTTGCTCAGTATAACAGGTGAGTTGTATAAACAATAGCCCTAGTCATATTACCTGTGGCATAGTGTTACCAGTTTTGGTCCAGTGTAAGCAGCTGTATGTATTAGGCATGTGAAGTAAAAGCAGAATACTATGTAACAAGGATTCTATCATGATGAAGGCGGCATAATATATTGCCAAGCTCATTCCATTATGACCTCACACTAGTATGATGCATGAGGCAGAGTCTTATACAGAATCTTGTATTTGAGTTGATCGTAAGTATTATACAATGGAATGCAGTGAAGCTAGTGTAATTGCTACATAGGGAATCATTATGCATATTGCAGTTTACTTTCAATGCCTTGGTTGGACTTATACTGATTCTTCCAGGGCGTAGAGAAGTTACCACTAGCTCCTTTTAGAGGTAATGAAAGATAAAGGAAATAAAGGGGCCTTGGTTTAATATTCCTTTGAAACAAAGTGCTATTACAGTGCAATTAATTTTCCCAGTGTTTCATTGCAGTGACTATGATGCATACCATGCTTTGGTATACAAGGTTAGTTGCATGTTTAAACAACTGAAACCAACCATTTAGCCACATGTTCCCAAGAGCACTCCCACTGGTGGCAGGCTCCACAGAAGGCCCAAGGCTGATAATAAATCCATGAATATGGAACACAACAATGTCAAAATAACTAATTCGCTTTACTTTGCAGACAATGAACTGTTTGGCTGTATTTTGTGTGTAACTAAAGATAATATTTATCTTCTGGCATCTTTTAAGTGTGGATACATTTTTATTTTTTTTTACAGTCAAACACTATGTTTTAGACTTCTGAAAAAAGTTTGTGTTAGACTAGTAGATATTTTAATGATGTTTCAATCTATTTTTAGCCAAAAACTGGCTGGCACTTCTTGAAAAAAATACTGTAGCAAATTGCAATGCCAATTCTGTTTAATCGCACCATGTGTATTTATACTTATTACATTCTCCTAGCTGTTGAAGTTGAAGTTTGGGGTGTGAGTACCTTTACTATATACAGGCTCAGTGCAGGTGTAACATTTCTTGATCTTTGTGAGGCTCAGAATCTGCTTCTCTCTATCTTACTCTCTGATTTGAATCTTCTTCACTTTTCCTTTTTCACTACTAATTATGGCTATTATGTCTTCACCAGGTTGAATATGAATCATGACTTGGAGATTTACATCTAACCACAATATCTAGCTATCATTCATGTTCAGCTTGGTGCCAATGTAACAATAACCAGAGCTAGTGCTGAAAAGGGGAGGGAGGGATTTAAGCAGGAGAAGGGGAAGAGGAGTACCTGAGGCATTGCCAGTCTCACCACTGCGGTAAAGGGATTCTCCGCACCAAGCCACAGTTGACCTTTCATCATAATGCTCCTATCAGGAAAACTTTTCCTAAGACTAACCTAATGGCATGAAGGATTAAGATACACCTTCTACATGCTTAGGAAATTTGCTTTCTCTTTTTGTTACCATGCTCCTGCATAGTTTTAAAGTGAAACTTCACTATTTCCAGGCCTAATGAAGAATATTGACTAGTATGCAGCCTCTGTTCACATAAATATTTTAAAACATATGCAGCTCTTTTAATGATGTGTTCAGAAATCCATGTAGGCATGCTGATCAGAACAGGGTGCACTCATCTGTTGGATTAGGCACTGTGGGCAAAGATGGGCACTGTCTGTTTCAGGGTGCAGCCATTGCTGGTTGAGGAACTAAAAGTGTAGCTCTAATCAGAAAGTTGGTGCTGTATGTATTGATGAGGCAAGTCACTTGCTGGGGACAGACTGATTACATCCCTCCTTCCCCATCATTGTGTCAATACCGACACCAGTCTTCCTTGCCCAGCACCTAAGCACTGTTATGTGACGTGTGTACCTAATTGGATTGGGCCAGTCTATTCTGTCTTTCTGGAAAAATTAAGGCTTGCTTTAACATGAATACATGAGGAAGCATGTGCTCTTAAATATGTGGGCATTTATTTGTTGCAAGGCTGCAATCCTATGCACAATTACATGGGAGTAAGTCTCATTGATTTCATTCATTGGGGTGTCTTGAGTTAAGATGCATAGGACCAGCTTGCCCAGAGTCAGTTCTGTATTTATGTGGCTATTGACGGAAATTTGTTGATTTCTTGGTGGTGTCGTTTTCCAACTGTTTCAATAATGCAGGAATAAACCCAACCGATCTAAATTGCTGTGAGAAAATTGATGAATTGGAGCTTTTTAAATTGTATTGGGGAGAGGGTGTTGGTGCATTGAGCACTCCTTCCAGTCTTTCCATGTGCATGTGGCTTAAATATGTCATAATTTTAAAAATACAAAAAAAAAATTAAAAATCAGGAGCACAGTGGCTGATCTAACTCCAGGCTATGGTGTGTGTAGCATAAGGCTGGAATAAAGTCTACTGAAACAATATTCTAAAGAGTTTTATGTAGTTCAGAATATTTTCTAATAAATTCTTTTAACTAAGCTGGAAGGAGTCTGTTTCTTTTTAACTTATACTGGGCCAGAAAAGTAAAACAGCCAAGTTTTGTCTTTCACCTGTTTTGCAGCCAGTGGCCCAATTACACTGATTGCTCTCCAATGCTGGTCTCTGGAGGAAGAATTCTGGACTGGCCTAGGAATGCTAGCTACCCCATTAATAGGCTGTGAATGTAGGGTGGGGGCAGCTATTCTAGGATAGATGGGGAAAGTTCACGGGGGAACTGCATATGGCAGTGGAGTGCCTCTCAGTGGTTGCTATTTTTCTCCCAGAATGCCTCAGACAGTCTTTCCTAGAGCATTCTGGGGCAAAATGACAGATGGTGGCTGCCAAGATAAGAACTACTGCATGTGATGTCACAAATACACATAAGGAGGGGACAAAATGCCATGCCATCAATGGTAAGTCCCCACCCCTAAACTTTTCAAACAATGTTGACACGCCTAGTTTCAAGTAAAAACTCTCATTCCAAAAAACAAAAAGTACTTTGGGGCTGGAACTAAGCCAAGTTAGTTGAGTTGCAGTCCTGTTGAATTCAATGAGACAAGTTTGTCATGGCTTAAGCCCATTGATTGTAATGGCAACGGTGCAACTAACAATCTGAATCCAAGCTTCTGTCTTGTCACACTGAGTCTTTCCTTAGATCACTGGTGGGGAAGGTGTCCTAATTTGGAATACTGGTGCACATACTAATACAGGCGTTGGCATTTTGGGGCACTTGCTAAGGCCCACATCCTAGCAAAGGGACCACTGCTGACTCCCAGAGCCTTCTGGCCCCATTGCTCTTTGCTGTTTTTGCCTGTTCCCTTGCCTTCTCCAAGCATGTGAGCAGTAACGAATGAGGAGATGCAACAGTATCTTCCACTTGGCTTGCGCTCTCCTGGACAGTTGTGTCTGAAGGGAGAGGGCAAGCAGTGATGGTGGTGAGGAATAGGTGGGGCCACAGACCATTTTGCCCAAGCCCCCCATCCAAAAATAACCCCAAGTACTATACAAGTATACACATGTGGAATACAAATCAGGCTCTATGAAGTTTAACAACATGGCTACTAAACAGTCTCCGCACACTGGGTGCTTCTATTTGATATCTACTTTTGGGCTGTAATCTATAGCTGTAGGGAAGCAAATTTTACAACAGTCAATTCCTTTAAAAAAAATAAACCCTGGCGGAGAGCTGCACCAACAGTGGCAAAGCACATTTGAAGGCCCTAGGTTTAATCCCTGGCATCTCCAGGTAGGGCAAGTGTGGGTAACTCCTGCCCTTTCCAAAGTTTTGGCCTACAATTCCCATCAGCCTTGGGCAGCATAACCAATGGTGAGGGCTGATGGAAGATGTAAACCAAAAATCTGGATGGCCACGAGTTGCCCATCTTTTAGGTAAGGCATGGGGAGTCTCCTGCCTGAATCCGTAGACAGCCACTGTGGTCAAAGTAGATAAACCTCCCACCTGGGGCCCTCCAGATGCATCTGGGTTACAGCTCCCATCATCCCGGCCAGCATGACCAATGGCTTTGCTGGCTGTGAATGATGGAAGTGGTAATCCAGCAGATCAGGAGGATGCCAGGTGGGAGAAGCCCTGGTGAGATGCTGAACCAGATGGACCAGTGACTTAACTTGGTATAATGCAGCTTCTGTCACCACTGAGTTCCCTAGCACATTTTCCCACTTCCTCTTCATATCCTGCATTATGTATAAAATTGACCACTTGACGCAATTTAGATTTTTACAAGTTCAGAGGCGGTTTGTCAAACTTGAAATGTCTGAAGAATAATGTGTAATTATGTGCAGCAATAAAATGCTTTCAGTATTCTTTGCTTGCTCTTCACAACTTCCTTTACTTCGGTTATCACACGACGGTTTATGTTACACTTTGGACTAAAAAATATTTTAGTCAGTGCCCTGCCTGAGATTCAGTATGAGAACTGCTGAGACATCACATGTGCCATATATAATCTTTTATAAATAGGATGGTGCCTAAATGTATTATTGAGCTAGATTCATAAAAATGCAAGTGGGAACCAGTGAAAAAAATTGCAGTTTATTTTGCACCAATTTTATTTTTTATACGTCCTTCTCAAATTCACCCTTGTAAAACTATAAACAGGTTTTATTTTAAACATTGATTAGGCAGGCATACACTGTTCTTTAGGATAGAAGTTTATCTATGGTACACTGTTTCCTCTATTGGGAAATAATGGCAATCTATTATTGGTAGGTAATGTTCTTAGATTGACTTCAACTGATAAGAAAAAGTTTAGTATTACCCTGGTGAATATTCCTTAAGAAATGCTGTGAAAGGGATGCTCATCAGTTCAAGAGATTTTTGGGGAAAGATTGGGACATTTGTTAAAGAAACAGTGTCCTTTCCACTGTGAAAGCATGTTATGTAACAATCACCACTTTTGTCACGCCTGAAATGTTTGACTGAGCAATATTGCCACACATGTATTGAATTGCCCGTACCCAAACTGGTGTTTTTGGACTCTTTGGTGTGCTGCAGCAATACTCAATAAACACGGTCACTTTGCTGTCTTCTATATTTTGCTTCTTGTTTCTTCTCGGACACTAACTAGATGGACACATCCTCTCATTTGCTTCTCACATTTCCCCACCCTCTATAGTTCTGCTTTCTGTATGTAATCTTATCTGCTTCAGTTGCCATTAATCTCTTGTATGACAGTTCTAAATGCTTATCTCTCTATACTGTCTGTGTGACAACAGTCTTAGCTTTTTAAAAATCTATTTTAGAACACAATTCTTCCTTTCTCCTGTTAGTTTTCTGCATATCTTAGTTGCTCTTCTTTGGACTGTTGTTAATTCCTGGTGTGTCCTAATTTGAAATGATTTTGAAGATTTTTTCCCCTTATTACTGCTTATGTGCTCTGTTTCTGTTTATTTTTGGATTGCTGGTAGACTTTTTTTGACCCTTGTGTTTATGACCCTTCTGTTTATAGTATGGGCTTCCCTTCTCTATACTGTTTCTACATGTGCAATCAGGTTGCACATCCCTTAAAGCAGTAGAATAGCAGTTTGAGAGTACCCTGCATCCAACACTTCAGGATGCTCAGGCGATGGCCCAATTCCATTTACCAATTACACCTGTACAAACAGCTGTAGCTGGAGAAGTCAGTCCTAGGTTTTGTCATTCATGCTCTAGTAGCCTCCAGGGTTATTATCTCACAACCTCCAAGGGCTGTCCATGAAGACAATTCAGAAATTTCAGTTGGTCCGGGTTGCGGGTGCCAGGAATCTGGCTAGCCACTTCACTGATTATCAGTTTGTTTCTGGGCTCAATTCATAGTTCTGGCTTCGATTTTTAAAGCCCAAAACTAACAAAATCCCAAGGTTATCTCCGGAATTGTCTCCTGGGCTCGATGGCCTTATAGGCCCCTTCCATCTCTACTGTTCTAGGATTCTATGAACTTGCCTGAAAACTCTGGTCCATTTCAGAGCCATCTAAGGTATGGCAAGTTGACACAAAGGAGGGCCTTCTCAGTTCTGGCACCCAGAAGACAATGGAATAGCCTCCCCATAGAGGTACACATGATCCCATTACCTTTTACCAGGCAGACAGCAAAAATGTTTTATGCTAGCTTGCCGGTCATTAATACGGCCTCTTTCATAGTGACCCTGTCCAGACCACATGCTAAGCCATGGTGGATAAGCATTTTCTGCTAAAGGTTATGACATAGCATATCATGTGAACCATTCCTAACCACGATGGCTACATAACCACATTTAAACGTGCTCACTAACCATTTGCTGCAAAAGGGTTAGTGGCCTAACCATGGCTTAGCATGTCGTCTGAACAGGCCCAGTGCGTTAAACTGCTGGCATTCTAATGATTTATTCCTTTTATTTTTATTGTGAGCTGTCTTGAGTACAGTTTCTGTAGAAAGGTGGGATATAAATGATTGTAGTAGTTGTAGCAATTAATACAATACTGTTATTGGTCTCTTTTTCTGATTGACAACGTATTGCCTAGTCGTACTTTAATCTATTTT